>WYDF02273982.1:11135-31575 GCA_009867245.2 Adranes taylori | reverse complement strand
GGAGATTTCAACGTAAAAACTAACCATGATGCCAGACAGTCATGCGATTGTGGTGTACAGTCGCTAATTTTCAATTATGTGTGCTGATTAGCACGGGTGTTTTGCGATCGCAAGCGGCGTTTAGAACCCGCCGACACTTGGCATGAGCCGAATCGCGATCACGTGTGGCATATAGAAAAATGCGCACGGGCCAGATCACCAATGAGTAATAGACGAGATCAAGAAGGTCATTCCAACAACCACACAGCGATCGAACTTCAATCGTTGGATTTGAAAGCAACACAGAGAGAGGCGGAACGTTCAATCAAGATTGAACAGGATTAGCAGCATCCTACGATAGAGGAGGAAAAGAGATCAAGAATATCATTCCAGCAACCACACAGCGATCGAACTTCAACCGTTGGATTTGAAAGCAACACAGAGAGAGGCAGAACGTTCAATCAAGATTGAACAGGATTAGCTGCATCCCACGATAGAAGAGGAAAAGAAAATATTTCATTCATTTTCCATTGATTTAAAATAATATCTAACTATTTAAGTGTTTACAGATAATTCGTTAATTACAACAGAACATATGTAGAGAAATAATATCAGGTATCTAGGCCATTAGCTTGTATATTTCTTATATGGTTGTACCGTTGATATCAAACTTCAATGACAATAATAATATTAAAAACATATTATATTTTACAATTTACGATGTGCTATATTGCAATTATTTTAAGATCAAAAAGCAAACGTATTCAATGAACTTTTTACGAATCGAATAGAAATTTATCATGCACCAAATTGTTTAGAATTAATTCTAAGCTTTAAATTATTTTTTATTTTTATTTTTTACGTGATATTTATTGTAAATTTTTCTTTAATATTAAATTATATTTGAGCATTAATTTTTGTATCATCTAATTTCGTAACAGCTATCTTCTTCAGAAGTGAAAACTTGTAGAAAGAAGTCTCGGTCACATATTTTTATATATTAAATTTAGTTAAAGACACTAGCAAATTAAGCTTTAATTTCAATAAGTTAATTCAAACTAATAACATATGCAATTAATTTATTCATTTTTTTTTTAAGTTTAATTCAATCAATTATCATTATCTACAAGCGGCTACAAATTTGGGTAATGTCGTATCACTATTCAATTAAAGCAACTAGGCTGCCCAAATTTGTTGAAGCTATATAAAGAAATCCATTTTTTTTAATAACTCCTGGAGTATTTGAAACTATATCCTTAGTTTCCCTAGATAATGAAAATCAATCCTTAAAAAAATATACATGGCCCGGCTTTCCGGGAGACAATTTCTATAATTGTCATTGTTCACAGATATTGTAACCGCTATGCTTGCTGATCAAACAAAGTTGATTCAATAACACATATCGAAATTTGTTAGATGAACGTAATATATGTATGTTGCAATGTCCGCATTATAAGCAGAATTTGATTTTAAACACACATATATTTCTTTTCTTTTATTTCGTATACTCTATTCATTTAAACACACTATCCCGTTGTGTAAGAAAATTTGCTTCACTTGTTGAAAAATTGCTAGTACCCGTTCATTCGCATTGTGGTTTTCGTTGAACCAGAATCTCCTTACTGCCCGTCCTGCTGGCCAAAGATTTGCAGCAACAACTGTAATCCAACTCTTGCCCATAATTATAGAAGCCTAAGATGGCGTCCTTAAATCGACTGAAGGTAATCCAAACAAAAATGTTGTAAAATTGGATACGTCTTTGTAATATATGATTGAAAATCTGCTTCATTTTTATACCGTGGCTATATATATAACGAAACCTGTGGTAATTTAGAGTTTGCAACAGATTCAGTAGCAGCTAATCTGATACGAAATTGACTTGTCAGATCACTTCGTTCTGCGAAAAAGTTTAGTAGATTTGAGATAATACTATCTAAGCCTTCCCACCTTAGTTAGTCATATCGCATGAGCAACTTTATCCAGCAATCTTCTCCACCGACCACATTCATGATGTTCTCAATATCAATAAAAATAACTTCTTCGCTTTTAATTATTTTGCCTACATTGATTAATTATTTTCCCTAGAACTCTTTGATCTTTGTAAAAATGATCTGTACAATGATCATTATTTTAAAAGAGCAACAAATATAAAAAGAACAGAGAATATAAAAGGAACTATAGAATGTAAAAAGAACGGAAATCGTAGAAAGATCTGTACAATAAAAGCCATGAAAACTAATAACAAAAATTACTCACTATAAACTACAACAGTTCATCGTTCAAATAGTGACATGTATGATCAGTTTAAAATTCTGATGTGAACTTTAAATATCTAATATTTCAAGAAGCTAAATATTTGCTATGTCTATTTCAATTTTAGCGACTCGAAATAACCTCATCTTACTATTCCATAAATGATTTATCAATTGCTATCATATTATAGCTATTACATCTGCAGTTTTGAAACATACAACATAGATACGAATTTAATTAGCATGATTGCGATGTACTTTTATAAATGGATATTATGATGTCACAATGTGTGTAAGGCCACTTGCACTTGCTCTCAATGCTGTTGAGCTGTAAGCAGCAGGCTTTTATTTTCGACGTAAAGTAAATTCGTACGCTATGGGCTCTTGGGACGTCGGATGTGTACGCGTAGGCTCAAACGACATCTGTCAATCTGTCTTACGTTAACCAGGAGATTCGCAGTTTTAGTTTAAATATTATAATAATCGCATATCATAAATATATTTGCTGGAAAGGTATATTTGTCTTTCATAGAATGAGGTTGTTTAAATATTTGATGTGTACAATAAGGATGAAAGTGTTGTAGAACCAAACTGGAAACTATTTACTAAAGTATGACAAATAATAATAAATTATTATTTTACATGCAAGTATACAACAAAAGTAAATAAGCATATGTAATATTTTGTTTTTTACTTATATAAGTTTTAAAAAAGTTTAGGTCAAATGATTAAGTGAAATGAGCATTTTTAATGTTATTTCATTGCATGGTATAACAATAAGGATTAGTCGGTTTTAATAGATTTTGTATAATTTATGTAATCAAGCGTATCAAGATTGTTCTATTTAACAGCGCGCAAATAGAATTTTTTCTCAGGAAATCGATAATATTGTAAAGCACAAACAACACGTGAAGAATCTAACTCCGGCAACTTTAACGCAGTGATAAACAAATCCTATTTCTCTTTAATTCATTGACAAATTGGTATTGTTTTTGGATAACAATTCTATTCAAGCTATTGGTATGGAAGATATAAAGATTTCTGCAAAGTTATATAAGAATATCGGCCTACAATCTGTTTACACGTATTAGTGCACAATAAAAAATAACAAAAGCATACCGTTCCTTCTATTGCGAACAGACATCAGAATATGGTGATGCCTTCGTTATTTTTTTCCCCAGTTTTAAAATCGCGTATAATTCGAATCGTTTTAAAAAAGTTTTAGTAATGGAAATGGTTTTAATGGTTTTAAGTATTAAAAAGGCCGAACAAACTGAATCAAAATACTTCCCTTAGGACGTGATATAACTTCCCTTAGGACCCAATATATATCTTTTGCATTAGTTAAAAAGAACCAGGTATTAGACCAGTGTATACTAGTAAATGGTACATTGTTTCGTTATGCTCTCTTATGCACATTAATTCGAATGGATGACAGGGATTAATTAAAATCCCATCATTTTTTATTTGTATTATCCCAGTACGCGACAGCGCAAGTAGGTTTATTTTTATATAAAATATAATATACCTGAGTACCACATGTTAATACGGTTCTGACAAAACAGTTCATTAAAATCGACCCTGACACTCTTCCTGCTTATCCCTATGTAAACGGATCTCCTGAATCAAATAGGATCCCCATTTTCCGCTATCACCCACGGTTCCGTTCCCTTCCTTACGTTTATCACTTTTGCGTGATTTTATGGTCATAAGGTTTATTTAGAGGGGAAAACGGATTTCTTAACCGTCAAATGGCTTCTGAGGGCAGAGAGGTCATAATTTACAATGCATGAACAATTTTAGCAAGGAAGAAGAAAAACTAAATTAAATTGTAAAAGAATTCGTTAAAATTGATCATTTTCTAGGGATCGTTTTTACCATTGTTTCGGGTTGTTTTTCTCAAATTTCTCAAGGAATTTTCATGGTTGTAGAAGTTTGAACTTGCACCACTGCACTAGAGTCCTGATCTGTTTATCGTTATCTTCCGTCAGCACTTCTTTCCCAAGTGTACTATCAACTGTTCTATGTTCTTGACGGAGATTCTGTGTTTCCAAATTGTTTTGCTCTGGCAGTTCAAAGTGAATTATATTAGTTCGCGAGTGTCAGTTGTGAGTAATTCCGAGTATTGATTTACTATTTAATTATGCCACGCGAGTGTAAAAATCATCCCGATCGCTTCTGCTATGTTTGCGGTAAATTGACTTTGAAAGCGAAAAGAAAACATCTTTCTTCGCTTCTTAAAACTGCTGATAAGATTAGTTTGTTTGCCAAGTTGGCGATCAGGACAAGGATTAGGCACAAAAGTTTTGCTGCACTACTTCTTAAAGTAGTTTGACGAAATGGCCCAAACGTGGCTGTAAATCTATGTCATTTGCTGTGCCCATGATTTGGCGCGAACCACGCTGTAATCTCATAGATTGTTACTTTTGTATGACATCCACCGACGGTTTCTCTCACAATAGTAAGCACAAAATTCAGTATCCCAATAACACTTCAGCTGTACGACCAGTTCCTTACAATGAACCTTTCCTGGACCTTTGAGCCTGAGTCTGGACCATCGACGGTCACAGAACATGAACTGTATGTAACTGATTTAGGTCATCGACAACCTCACCTAGAAACTCAGACAGAGTTGTTGAATGATCTCGTCCGGGATTGGGAGTTACCTAGTAGTAGATTTCAACTTCTTGGATCTTGACTTCAGCAGTGGAATCTTTTAGAAAAAGGTATAAACCTCTCTTCTTATAGTACAAAACTGTCAACCCTGAAATTCATGTTTACGGAAGATTAAGGGTTAGTGTTCTGTCCTAATTCAAACGCACTGATGAGAGAACTGAAGATACCATGTGACCCACACAAATGGAGACTATTCATAGACTCAAGAAGAGCAAGCTAGAAAGTTGTCCTTTTGTAGAATAAGTTACCATCAGGCCCGATTGCATACTCTGTGGATATGAAGGAGACATACGAAAACATCCTTAATAAAATCCGGCCAAATCCTTAATAAAATCAGTTACAACGATTATACTTGGAAAATTTGCGCTTACTTATAAGTTGTTGCTCTACTCACGTGTCAGCAATCCGGCTCCACAGAATACTGGTCCTTCCTATGTGAATGGGACAACCAAGCCCGAGACAAACATTACATCATTCGGAACTGGTCTCGCTGAGAAAATTTTACTCCCGGTCAGAAAAATGGCGTTCAAGATGCTCTAGTCCCGAAGGAAAATATTTACGTGTCGCCTTTGCACATCAAACTCGGATTAATGAAACAGTTTGTAAAAGCAATGGACAGGACCGGTGATTTATTTCAATTTTTGGAAACTACATTTCCTCGTCTTAAGGCTAATATTTACTGTTCCTCACAGAACCGACACACAGGAGAAATTGTAGTATACGGTTCTTAAAAATGTTGCAAAGAATATTATAAAATCGGAAGCAATAAATACAGGGTTCTGAACTATCAAGTTCGAAGTCAAAATAGGAATTAAAACTAAGTGTTCCAAAGCTCCATTTATTGAATGTTTTGGAACACTTGGTTTTAATTCAATCAAACTGTGAACTCCAACATTGAGACAAGCTTCAATATTTTTTATATTTTACAAATATACTACCAATTGCCAAATGCAAATAGACTATTATTTGCAAAATTGTGAAGAGGCAATGGAAAGCTTAGGAAAAAAACATTAATTATAATGGGAGACTTTAATAAAAATGGGGGCAAAAATTATCTCTAAAAAATAAATTAAAACATTATGAAACATTTTGGTTAAAACAACTACTCAAAAAGCCAACGAAAGAAACGAACGTTCATCTATTATTTATTGACTTGATAATAACAAAGTATTCAAGTCTTGAACATGAAGTGGAATATATTCTAATATATTCCACCACTCCGGCTGGTCGTTTGCGGTTGACTCTGATCCGCTTTAGTCATCTGTCGTATCATTTCTGTCATTATGCGTGTTTTTAGTACTGTACATACTGTGCATTTTTAGTGCTTACTGTTCGTTGGTTTTACGACAGTATTCTTCTGTGTTCGTTACAGTATTTGTTTTACATTATATGAACAGTTGTGTGTGTTTTTTCAACATGTCATGAGTGAAACGTAAACACGCTACTCTTATATTAAATAAAAATTAGCAGTGCTACAAAGACTAGACAAAGGGGAATCACTCAAAAAAATTGCCAAGGAACTCAATGTTACGACAAAAAAAGATTGGAGAAGAAATCGGAGGAGGAATTACATCAGTTATCCAACCAATGTATGAGGGAGTTACAGAATGGTTAAAGAAGCGGTATCGCAGAAAGTACATCAACTAAATTTTAGGAAAGTCTGAAGAAAGTTGAAACATATTTGAAGCTATGATCCCTCAACATCAAAGTTGCTATCTATACGCATCCTGAGTCATGGGAGGAACGGAAAGCTAACACGCTGCGAAAATCTTGGCGTAAGCTTTGGCCGAAAGTTATGACCGAAAGTGATCAGATCGAAGATGAGCAAATCAACGACACGCACGAAATCTTTAAAGATCTACAAACTGTACAACCGAATACCCCTGCGAGTGAAGTTGAGGAGTGGATTGACCAATGTGAAAGACTGTGAAACTAGTGAAGTGCTCAATGACAACCAGATTAATACCGCTGTTTTGGAAAATAATGGAGAAGAAACTGTGAACGAGAGCTCGGACGGTGATGATGACGAACCCTCTACCAGGATTTCACACATTGACGCCAAGAACGCTTTTGATATTGGCCTTCAGTAAATCGAGCAGAACTCCACCTCAACACCTGTGGACATTTTGTGGATCAAGAAATGGAGGAAGCCTGAAGCTAAGTCTAGAGTTTCATCTGCTAAACAAAAATCTATAACTGACTATTTCTAAACAATTCTTTATTATAAGCTTACCTTCAATTTTTACAGTATGTTTGTATGTACAGTAAATATATACAGTATTCTTTGCGCTGAGGGAGTTACATAGCTTTTGTGCAGTTTTTTGCAATGTTTTTACTGTAGGGAACACTACAGTAATTATTGAGTTCAGAGATTGTTTATTTTACTGCGAATCGATATTTTTTGATAATCCCACATTTTTGCGTTCCGACCATACCCCCGTTCCAAAGGTGATGGATTAGAGGGGTTCTGGTGTAATTGAACATAAAATAATAAATTATGGGAAATTAAATACAAGATTTAGAATTAAGCTTGCTACTGACTTATTAAACTTATAAATTATTATTAATAGATAATTATCAATTACTTAGTAATTTGATTACGTATTACTTTTTGAATCTAGCATTTAAATAAAAGATTACTGTAATTATATTGAAACTTACGAGTATTTTAAATACTTTTGAATGTGAATGATCCACATCGAACACATAACTGTTCTTATTTAGTAAGTTAATATGTTCTTACAAATTATATCAGTTTATTTGTAAAAATATATTATAATACAATACATAATAATATAGCGACATTAATATGTCAGCTGGCACATTACTAAAGCTTTTACAGTTAATTTTTTAAGCCTTTTCAACTTTGAACAGACCGAGAAAGCTAAAAACGGAATTGACATTTGTCTTGAAAATATAGATATCTACCCGAAAGGGGCATTTCGAATCAAGTTTTAGCGTTACAAGAAGTTTAATTATAATTGGTATAACTTTACGGAGACAGTTACAGATAAAAAGTCGTTTTTTTCTTGTCTTTTCGTTTTTTCTGATTTATATTTTCGCTTCTATATCATCATTGTTCTAGGGTTGCCACTTTGGAGAGTTACCTTGTTATACATCAATTCAAAGAAATAGAACAGATACATACATAACTGATGTTATGTGATAAACCGACATATAGCGAATGTGTATAGCAACAGAGAACATTAGTTGTGGTGCAAAACCACAACTTATTAGCCAGCCCAGCTAATATGATTTTTTGAATATTGTTGACACGATTATTTAAGTACTTAAATACTGACGCCGTATAAACTGCACATGAAACTATTAATATAGTACGATGTAATGTGTGTTTGTACTCATGTCAACGAAGATCAAAATAAAAACCCTATTGTGCTAATTTTAGAAATTTGCTGTCGAGCAAAACTCGAAAAGAGAAACTACGTTCAATCAACTAAGTTCAATCACTATAAATTTTGACAGCTAAGAACGTAGTGCAAAAAGTTCTAGATATCATTAAAATTAATAAAAATTTAAAAAAAAGCATAAAAAATTAAAAAAAAAGCAAATGCATTTTAATAAATAAAAAGAAGCAAATGATGCATAAACAACTGAATTACAGCATGTTCATTTGTAAGCCTATGTACTATCAAATAATATTAATATAATGAGCACATTTTTACCAAGTAGTTAATATGACAAGATATTCTAATGTCCATTTCTGGCTTAATTTATTAATTTACATGAGTCAATTGGCAGCCAGGCATATTGTGACACACTTCTATTCGCGACGTTGCTAATGGGGAGTCTTTAGCGACTGTCTCAGATGGCAGAAACAAATATCTTAATTAATTACAGAATTTAAACAGCCTTCGGAAATATGTAACTCGGGTGCCACGACAGTTTAACCTGAGACCGCCGCCGGAAACAATCGTTTTGTTCCTCCGGTCCTCAGTGGCTTACTGAGGGCACATGCAGCTTCTAGTATTATGAGTAAACCAGTGGATCTCGTTCTTGCAGGCAGGTATAATAAACGTAATGCTAGTGAGTGAAACAGCATTAACAATTTAACAAAATGCATCCATTATACCTCAGACAATATATACAGTGAAATAAATACAGGTAAATAGAAGCTGTGCTTGTAACCTAACTTAAATATGCGATGATAAAATAATAAAACATAACAGCGGAAAGCATGTACAAATGATCAATACTACAATCGGGAAGGCGGCGCTAAATCTACATACACGATATGAACAACTGGAAAGGTAGGTATCCTAGGAGTATACTATAGACGAGTAACCCAGTGAGGCGCACTGTTGTTACTGTTATCGAGCGACTACAACTAACATTGCCGCGCACCAGTTAGAAGTATACACTCTAGTGGAGGTGGTGAAAAGAGATAGTATGCACGCGTAACACTGCTATTACTGTTGCTGAGTGAACACAACTAGCCTTGCGGCGAACCAGTTAGAAGTATACACTCTAGTAGTATAGGAAATAGGTAAATTGGATAGGAAGTGAAGCAAAGCTTTTCAATATACATGAAATACAGTGAAGCAGCGTAAGCTAGATAAAATCGCTTTCCAAAAGCGTTTAATCGCTGGCGATGTGTCGTTGGATTTTTGCTGCTGCTGCTGCCTGTGCTGAAGCTGCTATTGGCTGCTACTGCTGTTGGCTGCTACTACTGTTGGCTGCTACTGCTGTTGACTGTTCTGGTCAGGAATTCTCGATCAGGAACTACATTATTATGCAAAAATTCTCACTATTTACGCTACTCTACTCACACTACTCGCTCTCACTATACTCATTGTTTTACAACGTGGTACGAGTCTCCTTTATTTCAGTGTACCAACACAAAACAGAAAACTATCGCCAACACGCTCGTGTGCGTACATACATTATTCCCACTTTATATACTATTATAAACAATAACACGCCACTCATGTTTACATTATACACACACACATATCACTCAATGCGGTAACAAGTACTTATTGCGTTCAGTCAACTAAATCTATCCTTATTCCATATAACATATGATATTGCTAAACGAATTATAATAGGAACCGTGTTTGTTTATCTTCTAATAGAAAATATGTTTTATTTATCAGCGACAATTTAAATTTTATTTGTTTATACTATTTAATGTTTTAGATATTAATTGAGAAATAATAATAATAATTCTCTGCTACGCTAATATACGCGTACATGCATTTCGATAAACAGTAAATGAGTTTCTCTTTAATAGGGTTTCCAAATCTCATCCGTTCAATTAATTTAATTTGTAATCTAAAGAGACATTATGTTTACAGTAACTTGCTACATTACAATATGACATTCATTACAAGTCATGTTATATTTGTAATGACTGCTTTATTTATCGCTTTCTGTTGATAGGTAATCTGCAGAACAAGTTTCATCTCAATGATCTCAAGAATTAATTGCTGCTTCACCAAGACCTTCAATACTAACATCTATGCAACCTTAAACAGCACCGCTTGTGTTTGCAACAAATTCTATTAACAATGCAACAGTTCTGCAGTTACAAAATTGCTGAAAGTATTCCTTACGTTCCAAAGAGTATCTTATCGTATAGTCCGTTAAATAATCGAAAAACGTTGCGGTCCCTACAATAGCAACACAGCTGGGATCCACCGAACAAAAAAATCTACACATTTTAGAGCAATGCACTCTATGCTCTAAAATGTTTGTTCGATGGATACCAGCTCTATTGCTATTATAGAGATTGCAAATTTCGGGTGTCCATTAGTCGTTCAGAACAGGCCAACTGAGAGTCATTTAATCAAATCGAAAGCTTTCAAATAGTCAATGAAACATATGTACAATTAAATTCTCTCGATTATTTGATATAACGCCTACACTGAACATATAATGCGAGAATTGTTTTATTTATCAAATATGATATATATTAACTGCCATAACAACCACCACCTACTATGCTAAATTATAATTATATACAATTATATAACACCTTCGCCTTTTTATGATTTGAAATTTCTAAAATAAAGTCTTTTAACCTTGCAGGTAATTTCATTGTTCTTATTAATCGCCATCGTTATTTTTTATACTTATAATTTTTTTCTTTGTATTAGAGTTTTCTATATCTTCCCTATGTTTATTATCAGTTTTACTATTTTCTTTAGAAGTTTCTGTCGTTAAACAATTACTATCATGAACTTTATTGCGCCGATATCTATTTCCATTTACATCAGCCCATAGAATCCAATCCACTTCCTTTCTGTTACCCTTGCGGGTAACAGAATTTGGTATTTTGATTTCTACTTACTCAAACTATTTTATTATTTTGAAATTCATGAAACTCCTTTGTTTTCTTGTTATAATACAGTTTTCTTACATTGTAGGGAAATCTGAACTGAACCTTAACTGGAATTTTCATACCACCAACATTTCTTAGTATAGTATTAGTCTTTTCTAGAATAATACCATACTAAGAAGAGTATTATTCTAGAAGAGTATAGTATTATTCTAGAATAGTATAAGAATAGTTGTTCGTTTCTAAATATTGTTTGAAATGATTCAATACAACAATACACACATTAGCACTTGTATCCAATTCACATTCCACATATCTCCATTTATCCTTAAATAAAAATTCTACTCTTGCTGCTAATTTATTAGAAAGTACTAGACGTATAGGTGAAAGGGAGTTTGATCGAGAGTCGGACGCCCAGTAATCTGAGATATTGCCACGTACGGAAAAATAATGAATTGAATTAAGTGTGATTTGCTAGAAGCAGGTTGCGTTTAGTTGCATAAATTATATGTCAACAAAATTTGAAATGCATTTAAATTATAATATATTTAAACAGTTCGTAGAAGTTTCTGAGAATTGTAAGCACACGTGTTCAACCAACACTGCAGCTTCGTCCAGCTAGTCATCGTATGATTTTACGCAGTAGAATTTTAAGAGTCCAGCTAGCAAAAATGCTGACATGTCTATAAAAGATCATTTTGGGATTTTATATTTATTTACTATGTGATGCAAAGGCTGATTGCAAAAGATTACATTTGTTGCAAAGATTTATATGTTTTACTTTATTTCATAAAATAACACTATGACGCAACTCATGGAATAAGTCATATCGTCATAACCCTATGACGAAAGAAGGTGTATCAGAAATGTTCCCTTAATTTTACTTAAATGTTTAAGAAATCATTATATCTCTTATTAGTTTTAAAATTCTATCTGCCTTATTTTGTCTAAACATGTCTAAACCTTATATTTTGTTAATCATTACATTGTATTAAATTTTGTTTATCATTATATTTTATTAAATTAACATGTTATTTAATTTAGCTTTAAAATAATGTTTCAAGGACATGATCCTCTGAGCAATTACGCCTGTCGCTAGCCCTTAAAATGGGACACGACAATATACTGCTGATACGAAGTAGCGACCCATAGTGGTCAGAAAAACGCATGGAGAGCGATAGAAATCAATAAGACAGAGACAAAGAGGTGATCCTTAATAGGGCAGACAATCAGTATAATGTTTTTTTTAATATCGAACGATAGGGATATTCCCTTAAAATTGAGAGGAAACCCAACATGGCCAACACGACAACCTCAAAGTGCAGAAAGAAATCAAGCCTTTGGAAACGCGAATATCTGGAAAAATTAAATCATCAGGAAATTCAACAAGTTAATGATAATCTTCTTTTTCGAAAGTATTACGAATAAAAAGATTATTCATAAAAACGATAACCCTAGATTTAATTTATCCTCATTTTTCCACACGATATGGTTAACTTCAGAAATTCGACGTTTCCTTCGGTTTACGCTTCATTAAAAATAACAATATCCAAAAAGAAAGGAAATGATTTTTCCTCTATTACATTTTTCCAATATGGAAGTCTCCTAACTCCCCAACGTATTCAATATTAAATGAATTGGCTGCTATTTCAAATTCAATTTCATATAAACTTCTACGATAATAATAATAACACAGTTCAGTGTTTATATTAAAGATAAACAAAACGTCGAATATGTATTACTTTTAGTTTTCCATCGTATAAAGTATAAAAATATATTCAGAAAGCTTATTATTGTATACTTTTTTGCTTAAAAATATTTTCGAATATTAAAAATTTTTGCCTTATACACATGAATTATATTTCGAAAGTATACTGCAGAAGCTAAATAAAAGCTTCCTCGTGGATGGTAGTATCCCGGAATTACTGAAGGTTCTAGAAAAAAAGGTACAACTCTGACAAGGTAATCTATGGCACTTGATCTATGAGCCATTATACCGAGATACTAGTGTGAGTTGATTATTCTACGAACAGCTTATTGAGCTACAGCTTAACCAAAGAGAAAAAGAAAAAAGGAACTAAGCCACGTTGTTCGGTACGTCCATTTTTGCAATCGAGATCAACAGATTATTTTTTAAATGCCACCAGAATTGATCCATCGAGTGGATTTCAAAATTTATAAATATTCAAATGCAAACCCCATCGAAATATGTACACTTGAAGTGTCAGATCCAGAAGTTTTTTAATCACATTTTTTTTCTTCTTAACTGTACGAAATGATTTTCCATTTTTGCAAAACGTCTGTACTATCGCAATCGAATTTGGCATACAACACTACATAAGTATGGTATTTTTTATTTCTATGTTTATAATATAGTTTACTACAATCCCATATTTCGGGATGTATTTTAATTTCTTGTATGAATTTAATAATTTTATCATTGGTTCAATTCATATTGACTGAAATTTTATGTGATCAAAGTAGAACAGTGGGAATATTATATTAATATTTATATTTTTTGATAAATTTAGTTTCCTTAATGATTCCTTAAACAATTCGTATCAACGAAGTAGAGTACAGGACGATTTTAAGGTCAAGTTTGGCCATCAGCATTTAAACATATTAAAAGGTGATATCACACTATGTATGTAGATATCTGCGCGCTAAAGGCAGCTGCGCTGTACACTATACACGCTTTTTGTTATATATCACGTTTTTCTTGTTATTGTTAAGTTCAATATATAAATGATTGATCTATGCTTATAAACCGAGATTATCTGCTTAGATTTACTATTGTGCGTTCTAATTAACCCCACGTCCATTTAGCAGTGCTCCATGGTAATTAGACTACCCTCTAATTACGATACGCAAAAGTGTAACTAGTATATATCCTTTTGTTCAGAATGTGTAGCAAGTTATGAGAACGTTAGTAAATCTTTCAGTATATTGAAATAGAATTGTTTATATAGTTATACTAAAAAAATATACAATATAGATTTCACAACGTACTTTTGCTAGACGCGAGCTAAATGTTTTCGCTTCCATAGCGGAAACAAGATTCTAAGTTGTACACAGCACGTTTCGGCCTTTTGGTGTAGTCAACACACCTAACAGTGCGCGAACAAACGTGCTACGTGGGCGCGCAACGTCTGCAATTATTTCAAAAGTTTGCGACTTAGTGTACCCACTGAGTACGCGCACAATTTGGCACATGTGCTGCACTTCAATAGATCAGCCGCGATAGTAGAACATAGAAAAGACGTAAGGATCGCATTTGACCCTGATTAAATACGAGAAAACGTTGGGAGCGCGACAGTTTGTTTTTGGAGTACAGAAATTAGTACAGTCAAGATAATAAATATGATTTATACGCAACACTACAAAAAAGCGATAAAAAACGTAAACAAAACAGAATCTTAGACATTTTTAAATCATCGATAAAATCTTGGACGATAAAAACTTACGCCTAGTCAGTACCTCGTATTGGGGATTATAAGCAGCCTAAGCGTGAGAAACCAACTAACTGAGAATCTAACGAAAATAATTGTTTATCTAGAAGTAAGGCATGATGCATACATTGACCGCTGCTCTTAACTATCTGTTGAAAATAAAATTTTACGAAAGATATATGTGTATATAGAAATTTTCTAAACAGCAAGATGTTAACTCTATGAAACTGGTTTTCCAAAATATTTCGCATGGTTTTCTTTTAGCGTTTAGCGGAATTAGGATTCCATTTAAAAAAGGCTTCCGGTCTCCTGGTTTCTTGTGAGTTGATTGTGTTGAGGTATAATTTTCTTTTTGCTTCCGTTTGTAAATTGATTTTTGTCGTTTATTTGATACCATAATCTACTGTAGTTTCTGAAGAATTTTTAATAAGTTTGTTTTTTATGTAAGGTTTAGGGTTTCTATGCCATCAGAATTACATCATGATAGCAGATAGTTACATGAAAGTATAGATAACTACATTTTCTCCACTTAGTTTAATTTCACAAATTATATAAAATTGTCTTCGACTTCAACTTTTGAATATTTATAGTAAAATAAAATATATATATAGTAGTGTCAAATGCTTAACGAGAATTGGCAGTAGAACCCGTAAACGCTTTCAAAACGTTTCAAATCTTTTTTGTTTTCATTTTATATATTTGAACTAAGCGTTGTACTTATTTCGAGAAATAAAATTCAATTCAATAGTCGCGAACAGTATACGTATTGCTTTATGCCAATTTATATTTTCAACTGGCTTTCAGTAGAAAAACTAATTCCATTTTGGAAAAGAGTTTTATCTTATAAACTATTTGTCTTGGATCTTATTTAATTCAGTAGTCGATGAAATGTTTGATTTGCATCATACTAAAGGAAAAATATTTAATCGTTAAGCTTAATGCTTTTTAATAAAATTTGCAAGTTTATGTGCTGTCATATTGTTGGTGTGCGTTTGTGTAGTGTACTGAGTTACTTCCTGACTGGTGATTTCGTTTTGTACTTGGTTTCTCTGATAAGGTGCAGTTGTTGACGGTAGTCGGCTATTATTTGTCGTTGTTGGGTTTTCTATTATTAATGCGCTGTAGATTTTGCATAGGTTGTTGAAGTCTGTCCTGTAGTTAATGCTCTTTTTGTTTCTCTTTAGTTGATGGATTCTAATATGAGACTTTTTTATAGTTGGATTCTTTGTCGAGTATCTTTAGTTTTACTATGTCAAGGTCGAAGTTGTGTTTATGTTCAAAATGGTGTGTTGCGAGTTCAGTTTTAGGATTATATTTGTGTTGTTATTTCCAGTCGTTTTTGTGGTTGATAATTCTGTTGTTACCAGAGAAACCAAGTACAGAACGAAGGGAATCTGCAAACCCTTTGCCATAGCATTGTCAACGGATGAGGGATTTTGGTTTAGTGGGGTGAGCTGATTTGCTGGTGGTCTTGTATATTTATTGTACTTGCTTCTCTGCGCAAGTGGGTGTTAGTTGACCTGAAATAGAAAATTATGATGTTGTGGAAGGGAGTGTTTGTTTTTTGTCCATTTTCAGAACAAAGATTTTGGTAGGCTATTGGGTTGTTTTCTGCATCACGTCGAGTCGGATATTTAGACTGTAGGAATTTTAGACGATCTGTGGTAGGCTCAGCAGAGCAGTGTTCATATAGTAGGGCACTCGGAAATAGGAAGTGTAACCTGTGAATTTTTCAAAATATTCTTTGTTCATAGGTAGTAAGTTTGTGCGCTTGTGTATTAAAAAGTGTAGAATATAGAACAGCTCTATAGTCTATCAGTGGCCTAATATTGGTTTTGTTAGTTGATGCAGGGTTTTTGTTTGACAGCCTTTATAGCGTCCTCTGAATGTGGATATCAAGCACACGCGTTTGCGTACCCTGGTAAGGTTGTAGTTCTGATCAGAATTTCAGTTGAATGTTCTATTAAACCAGACACCTAGATAGCAGATTTCGTCTTTTAGCGAAATAGGTTCATTCCAGAGTCGGAGTTTGATGCGGGCGCGGTTTTGATGTTTCTTTTTCACATTGTTGGGATGCTGAATGAAGATGGCTTGAGTTTTACTCGGATTAGGGGTGATGCGCGTTTTTTGCGCCCACTTTGAAAAGTTCTCTAATGATGACTGTAGATGATGGTTTGCAGTTTCCGCTTTTAGTGAGCATGTCTAGTAAGCTGTGCCATCAGCATACAAAGCACTATGGTTATCTGGAATGGCTGGCGGTTGAAGATCATAGCAGTACATGATATACAAAAGAGGATAAAGGACATACCCTTGTAGCATGCCAGCTTGTAGTTGTATAGATCTGGAAAGCGTGTCTCCAATTTTAATTTGGGTGGTACGGTCAGATAGATATGACTGGACCATCTTCAGTGTATTAGGATCAAGAATATGAAGCTCATGGAGTTTCCGAACTACCCCAGCACGCCAGACAGGGTGAAAAGCATGAGGGATGTCTAGAAATACTGCCAAAGCACAATGGCCATTATGAAGTTCTCGTGAGATATCTGATTGAGACTTCAGGAGAGAGTTCATAGTAGAGCGTAATGCTCTTAAACGAAACTGGTTCGCTGGTAGAACTTTGTTCATCTCTAGACAGTTTCGTAGGCGAGATGTGAACATTCTTTCGAAAGTTTTTCCTAAGACGTTAAGAAGTGTAATTGATCGATATGATGACATATGTCTAGGGTCCTTGCGAGGTTTAGGAACCATGACCGTTTGGCCAGTTTTCCATTCTATTGGGAGGTGCCCCAATAAAAGATATTTATTGTATATCTCGGTTAGGAGCTTAATAGTCTCAGCAAGAATATGTCTGAGGATACGACGACTTAAAACGTCGGAACCAGGAGCAGTGTTTTTACCTTTATTTAGAGTTTCGGATACGTTATCTTGGGAGATAGGATATAGAATGTCATCCTATTCAGTAAAATCTGTGAATGGTGTGTGGCGAATGAACAAATCGTTTACCAGAATGTTTGTTTCTTCAAGAAAATTGGGCTCGAAAAGTACAATATTAGGTACTTTATACGTATTTTCCAGATAGTCAGCGAAAAGTTCAGCTTTATCCGTGGAGTTGTTTAGAATTTGGCCCAGATTATATGCTTGGTGGGATTTTGGAATAGTCCTTTGACCCGTAAGTTGTTGGAATCTTTGTCAGAATTGTTTAACATTGCGGTAATTGAGTATTGATGTGGCTTCAACCCAACACTCTTCCCTATATGCAATTATATTGCTCCGAACAAGAGCATTGAGTCTGTTCCACTCAGATTTAATGGCAGGGTCCCTCTGGGCAATATACCACCGATAAATTCGCCTTTTCTCTCGTATCATGTTAATGACATCGGGAGGAAGGGGATGCCTGTTTTGGAATACGGTTTTCAGAGGAATACTCTCTGAAGCTGAATTTTGTTTGATTTCAGATAAATTGGCAACAATGGTGTCTATTTCAGAAGGGGTGCTCATAGATAAGTTAATCGGGGTATTTTGTAAAATATTATTTTGAAAGTGTTGCCAATTTGCATTTTCAATATCACGTATAGTGCTTTGTGCTGGTGGGGGAATAGACGCTGAATCTAAGATAGTTTTGCCCAGAAGTGGATAATGGTCTGATGTAACTGAATTGCCGGCGAAACACTCTGGTTCGATGTGACTTTTAGTGACAACTATATGATTAGTAATTGAAAGGCCCATGCCACAGGAAGTAGGTTCTGTATTTCTGATACGTTGTAATGGAAATTGAGTGAAACAATTAGTGACAGCTTTGGCGTTTGAATTGGTTGCCGAATCGCCAAAATCGACGTGGCGAGCGTTAAAATCATATACTCCTAACTGAAAAACCACCTTAAATTATATACTCCTAACTGAAAAACCACCTTTAATTAACTACTACTACTAACGACTTTCAACTGGTACTACGCGATTATAAGTTGCTAGCTCTTTCACGCTAAATTATCTTATGAACATTTCTCTTTAACGGTTCCCCGTATATGCCTTTTATACTGTCCCCCTTCTACTCAGGCTTTACTACTTTTTTCTAACTGAATGCTTCATACTCTATGGTACGCTGTATCGACTGGCTTCGGGCTCACGTATTGCTGGCATGCCTGCTTGTACATTGCGGTGGTCTAATTACTGATATTGTTTAATTGTTTTCTACAACACACAATTTTGCTAACGGTGCTACTATTGCTTAACCCCAAAACTAACTAACACTCTTGTTTATATTTTACGTTGTTACTGATCAATTCAAGCTTAGTCTTTACATTTCATAATAATTCTGTGTTCTATATTTTATAAAACTAAATACAGTGTGATCCATATTATACGATGACTAATTTATCCGTTACAATAATAATAAGAGATTATAGGTCCATAGTACTCCCTTATATACTCTAGGTAGGCGTTAGGCGGGCTTTTATGAATGTAACGGTAAACTACTCTTGGTGCGCCCATCCCAAGTTTAAAATTACTACAAAGAGCGCAAAAAATGCTACAGAGATGACCTAAATTACAACAGTATACTAAACTACAACGACAACACGACGAGATTTTGACGATGGTACACCACTTTAACGGAATTTGAGGATAAAAAGAGTATTCTAAATCCTATCTAAATTTCAGTAAAATTACAGTATTTGAGTATAGTGCCTGTGTGACACGTGTGTGACAAGGAGCAAATTCCGAAACAAGCTCTCGTCATGCGTTAGTTTATATAAACGGCAAATAATATCCAAAGTTTACGTAAATTTTATTCGGTGTAATGTTTTTATTACCTTTAAATTTTGCTCAATGTGAACAAATCTTTTATTGTAACAGATTAGATGTGTACCAGGCGATATCAACATAACTGCAATAAATAAAAATATAAAATGGCGGATACTAATACGAACTGCTCAAAACTCTTATAGTCTATTATTTACAAATAACGTCAAACATTTATAAATTCGTAAATATGACCTTGCAAACGGAATATCAAATTATGTTATCGAAAAATTAAACTAGTAGCTAGAATGTCGTCAAATGAAAAGCCATTTTCGATTTAATATATCTTAAATTTATACAGCCGTTTGAGCAGTTTTCTACATCCTTCATTCTTTCTACACTCTCACTCACGCCTTGCACACCTATCAACATCATCTCCAACCACCTACTAGTAGACGAGGAGTTGCAGACCGCCGATTCTGCCTAGCCGCCAAGACCTTACCTTAACTCGTTCTAAAAAAAAATTGACGTCACGGCCGCCATTTTGGGGTCTAACATAAATAGTTTTGGTGTTTGAGAGCTGTCAAATAAAAATCCAATATGGTGGATGACAGGACACTTCCGGTTGTCAAAATTTGGGGGAAGAAAGTTACTAGATTAATCATTAGATTTATTTTTGCGCGAAATTTGAATTTTGCGTATTTGAATTTTTCGTATTTGAATTTTTTTTTATCCATCATTGTCGTAGTCGTAGTCATCGTAGTCGTCGTCGTCCGTCGTCAGCCGTCGTCGTTGTCGTCATCGTTGCTGTTCGTAGCGGATATCGAGATGAGGAGGGATTTATTTAAGCTTATCTAAATTTAAATAGTTGTAAATCAAATCAATATGTCTGATTAGAGCAAAATTTAAACGAGCCGCGGGCGGGGCGCATACGTACTTTAATTTTGTTATTTTCTAAATAGATGTTTAAAAAAAGTTACTAGATTAATCATTAGATTTATTTTTGCGCGAAATTTGAATTTTGCGTATTTGAATTTTTCGTATTTGAA
>WYDF02273982.1:0-11035 GCA_009867245.2 Adranes taylori | reverse complement strand
TTATCTAAATTTAAATAGTTGTAAATCAAATCAATATGTCTGATTAGAGCAAAATTTAAACGAGCCGCGGGCGGGGCCATACGTACCTTAATTTTGTTATTTTCTAAATAGATGTTTAAAAAAAGTTACTAGATTTATCACTAGAAAATTTATTCCGGTATTTCGGAACAGATCATTGTCAGCTGTCATTTGTGGGGGATCAATAATTCCTAGCGAGTTCACCATGTAACACTTACCATTGCTCAGATATTCAACTATTTTTTGAATACTGTTATATGCACCTTGTAACAAATAATCAAAAAACCAATAATGATACATCAATCAGTATATAAAATTATAAATATTATATTTTTCGTATATTCTTTAAAGACCATTACGGAATCAATAACGTAAAACCTCTGTACAACATGTGTCTATAATTATTTTGGAATTATTGTAAAGCAATTGAAAATGAAACAGTAAAACGTGAAACATTATACCTCAAAATGAAACGAAAAAAAAAACGACAATTCCTATGTGCGATTAAACTGTTATTCGAATAAAGCTGCTGGTTTCCATCTGCCGATGTAACGAGAATTAGATAAATGAAGGCAATTTTTTATTACGTATATTGCCAGAGTCACGAACACGACTATGTGAGCTGAAGCAGAAAAGATTCAGACAGAGTAAGCAATAAGATATGAGGCACATTATTTAAAGAAAACATAAATCCTTTAGGATACATCATAACACGTATAAATTCATGTACTTACTGCCTTGATATGCCAAATATTAACTTTTCATACGAATCATGTTTGTAATCTCTTTGTATATATTAAGTACTAAATTAATCAATCTAAATCGCTTCGAAATAAAATTAGAAATATGTATGTACATAATAATATACCACAGAATTTTGTAAGAATGCCATTGATAAAGCAAATTATAAGAGTTTCTGACACTGCATTTGCTTTTGTCTCACTGATAGAAATTAATAACAATTAGTGAGGTCATAATTTGACAAATGGTAATAAAATAATTAGATTATTGATTGGTCCTTATATGGTTATTTTGAATGACATGAGTAGTAAGCGTTAACGGATTCTACCCCACCCGCCAAGACCCTACCGCAGGGTCTTGGCGGGTCTTGGCGAGTTTTGAGATCTAACATAAATAGTTTTTGTGTTTTGAAAGCTGTCAAATAAAAATCCAATATGGCGGACGACAGGACACTTCCGGGTGTTAAAATTTGGGCGGAAAAAAAGTTACTAGATTTATCAGTTTAGTCAAATGAATACTTATTTACAGGAATAGATATAGAAATAGAAAACCATAAGACGTATAAACGAATATTTATTTTTTCAAAAAAAAATTTTAATAAATAAGGAATATAATAAAGGGGAATATGTAAAAACTAAAACACTAGATAAAAAATATAAAATTACAATATATAATAAAACTTTAACATATAATATATAAAGATGAATAAAAAACTAGACAGATCCTTAAATAAATGTAATACACCACACACACTACTCGAACCGCTGTGAAAAATGTAAAAAATATTGAAAAAAGTAACAAAAACTATACACATACACATACTCATGCGCTAGCCTCAGACTCAAGAGAAGATATCTTATAGTGACCCCAAGCCAAGGTGGTTCACCATCCCGGCCATCCCGGCATATATACCGGTTATCATCAAACGGTGACAGGGACAATTTATTTTGATTTTGAGTATAAATGATGGGATTAATTGTGGGAAAATTTAATTGGGATCTATAAAGAAGAATATGGTCGAACAAACACCTTCGTAAATCATCGGCTGTGATCGATTTCTGTACCACCGTTTTCTTAACGCCTTTAGAAAACGTTTCGTCAAAGTCACTTCGGAAATCTGTCAGTACATTTTCGAACGCAGACCGATAAACTCAAATAAATGTCTACCGCCATATTCATCCTTAAAGAGTCCTGTTTTATTTTGAAGTGGGATCTGATAGGGATTAGATGAACTGTAATTGGTGGTATCGAAGTTGCTAGCTAATTTGTTTAGAGAAGAAGGCATAAAACGGAATGAATCCAAAAATCTAAATTTAAATACGTGTGCTACATCATGGCCATTTTTAACCTTATATATACCTACATCGATAGTAACGCACCTTGGTTTGAGCAATTACATTTATATCTTCGCCGGCTTCAGCCAGATCTTTAATGAACATATGAGTGTCGTATCCACTCAGATTATGGAAGAAAACGGGTAGAAAATTTGGTAATTTATAATTGAGATTACATCTCGAGCAGGCTGGGCTCACATATTCCCCGGTCAGATGATTATGATCCTTTACCTTTTCGCATACCGGTATAGCATTCGAGCAAATATGACAAGTGTCTATCGTTTAATAGGACAGTTGTTGTGAGGATGTTAATGGTTTCTGATGAACAAATAAACGTTGTGCGTCCAGTGTTAATTTTTCGACAAACACTTTAGCACAATCGGGACCTGTATATGTTTCGAAACTCGACAAGGAATCATTATAATTACATTTTATTAAATAGGCAAAAGAACAAGCGGTATGTTTATGCGTGGAAAAAGTATAAGATGTGGAAGGAGAAAGCGCACAAGTGGAAATCGGTTCCTGTAACGACTCAAAATCAGCGTACACTACAAATGGTACACGCATCATGTTTTTAAAATCGGAAAATTTCAATACGTTCCCTGATTAATTCCATACTAGAGACTATATTTTTTAACAAATTTATAATCCGGAGTACATAAACAATGCTCCATGATTATGCCAGAAATTTTCATCTAACTATATTTCACCTGTGCAAAGTTAAAATATTTATAATTCTTTCTAAGAAAGAAATGTTGCAGATTTTAACTCTCTATGAAATATTAAAGTATAATTATAATCTCCTTAAGTGCATAATTTGGCTATATCTCAATCGCTTATATATGTTCACGCCATAAAAAAATCTCATTCTAATTTGTGTGAACGTAATTTCAATTGCAAAATTGAAAAATGTAACTGGCATACGACAAGATCTTGTTTCGCCGTTTCGCGGTCTCATCAGACATGAGTGTGTAACTATTTCAATTCAGTTTGACTGGCGTGTCTCAGTCTTTTGAGTCTACTATAGTCGCTGAAGAGCGTGTATTTTTGCCATTGTATCGTTAGGAGACGGTTATGATAGCAAAAGTGCTAATCTTTACAATTGATGGCAAGTTAGTCGGATTTACCAGTTAAATGATGTGTAAGTAACCAAAAACATTTTGTATACATTTTGTTTTTGTATATATGTTAAAATTACGATATAGGATTCAAGAAAATTTTAGATTCCGAGATTTGTGATTCATATTGTTCGCAAAATTAAAGGCGTTCAATTATATTTAAGTTATAATAAACAACCCCAATAATTGAATAAAGACCACACAGATAATTAGATGATTACGTAAGTACATAGCATTGTAAAAGTGAAAAGAAAAAGCAAACCGCAGTTGACATATGTCAATAAAAAATCAATATGGTTTTATGATTTCCAACTGTCATCTAGTGACGTCATTCCCCTTGATTCTAAACTAAACGCGGCGTATTTAAAATAAACTTGCAGATTATAAACACATATTCAAACACATACTCCCACTTAAGCTGTAAGTTTCAAAATATTCAGTTTCCCACGAAGATATTCAAATATTTTTAGTGATAGTGGCTTCATAAATATGTCACCCAGTTGTTTCAATATATCAACAAAATGATATCGAACGTGGATATTTGTTTTTGTGGAACTCGAGATTACCAACATTATTATTGCAGATTGGTTGTCAACCATTATTGCTACTTTGTTGTTCTTAAATCCTAATCCTTCAATGAAATTCTTTAATGACAAAGCATCTTTAGTACCATGACGCAAAGATACATACTCAGCCTCAGTGGTAGAAAGAGCTGTACGCTGACGTTGACTTGACCATGTAATTTGTCCTCCATTTGGCATAAATACAAATCCACTCGTAGACCCTCTTGTTTCTACCAGCAGAATCTGCGCCTGTGAAACCTTGCAATATAGTATTCCCGATGTTTCCAAATATAATACCATAATCAACAGTAGCTTGTAATGATCGAAATATTTATTTAACAGCGTTCCAAGGAGTGTAAGTGTTAATATAGTGACTAGCTTGATTCATAGCAAATTCAATATCTGGAAAACTTGCTCTTGTTAAACATAGTAACGAACCGATAGCTTCACGATATGGAGTAGATCTCATTTGTTTTTCTTCTTCGCAAGTTGGTACTGGAAGTGAGCCTAAATGTAGACCTGGTTCAGCGGCTACCTTCGTAGATTTTCAGTTACTCATTTGATAATGAGCAAATATTCTATGAATATATGATGCTTTATTAACACTAATAACACGTTTTTCGCGATCACGTGCTATTTCGATTCCGACGAATTGATTTTAATTTTCGGTTGTTATCTCGTACAACGCGAGATAAATTGGTGCATTATATAAATTTGCAACAAATATGCATTTATCCCAAATGTTTTCAATAAGTCATTTAATTTATTGTTCCAACAACTAGGCGATAGTCTAAGTCCGTAAAGCGATTTTTGTAAACGACAAACAGAATTTTTGTTGTTCGAATCAACGAAACCTGCTGACTGTTTCATATAAATACTTTTACTTAGTTCACCATATAAAAACGCGGTTTTATATAAAACTATTGTAGTTCAGGATCTCGATGTGCTGCAGTAGCAAGCAGTAAACGAATCGATGCATATCGTACAACCGGTGCGAATATTTCACAATAATCTACGCCTTCACGCTAAGCCCAACGTTGTGCTACTAATCAAGCCTTATACAGAGTCGATCCATCTGGCTGTGACTTTTACTTAAAGATCCATTTGCAGCCAAGCTCCTTTTGATTTTTGCAGATTTACTAGAGTCCAGGTGTGATTTTTATTCACAGCTTCTATTTCATTTAACATAGCTTCATACCATTTTTGTTTCGCTACTGTTTATTGCGCTTGCGAAATCAACGGGAACTGCATCAATGCACTACGCACACGAATCAAAACAATTACCCGGGCGAGTTTCACGGTAGTTTCAACATTGATTTCAGTTTCGTTATGTGTTTCAGCGTTATAGATAACGTACGACGTAGGAGAATTTTTTTCAACAGGTCAATTTTCTTCATTATCATTGATAACTTTATAATTACCAAAATCAATGTCAAATCAAATCATACCTCAAATCATTCCGAACTTGTTCGGAAGCAATGTTCGCGCACTTTCTCACTAATGCCTATATATATATATATATATATATATATCTACTTGCGGATAATTCGTGTTGTAAGATGACACAGTCTGTAAATTTGGGATACATTTTCGTAAACAACAAGAATAAGTTTCTTACATTTCCAGTCTAATTTACGTCGATGGATACCTGGAATTTTCAAATATGCATAACCCCCCAATGAACGCATATACTTTGTTTCTAGTTTTCGATTGTACCACTTTTGATATGCTGAAACACTTCTTCGACTGCTTTGAAATATTCCTGTTTAAAGTATACAGTTGTTCCGAAATGCATTTAGCGTACAACAGGGTTTTCAAAAATTGGTCTCTTAGTTGTATTATGCGATTTCTTGACTTGTTTCCAAGCTCCACAGAAACATTTATTAACCTTTACATCTGTAAAATCTTGCTCTTTTAATGTATCACGAATGTACCTGATGTTTCATGTCACATTTTAATTGAATTATTTTCTTCTAAAAGATTATTAGAATTAGCCACAATTGACTTTCTGAAACACATTTTTAACAGAGTGACATATCGGCTGATTCACGTATTTCACATTTATCAGCAAAACAATAAAATGAAAGATCTTTATTATTAGCTGCAATTGTTGAAAATATATTTCTTTTTAAATCAGGAACATTTAACATATTTGTAAGTGGCCTATCTACCCACTTACCATCAACATATTATATATCTAGCGTGCCAACGCCACAGGCTGGTAGAATTTTATCGCAAGCTACTTTTATCTCACGAACTGTTTCAGATGGACCTAATTCCGTAAACAACTCACTTGATATGTCATGTACATACTAGCTCCTGAATCTGGTATCCATACCGATTCGTCTTGATCAGTTGTACCTAAATAAATGCCGAAATATTAGCAGGAAATGCAGACTCTGTAACTGCATCTGGTTTTCTAGATGCAGCTAGTTTTTGACCCGAAATACGTTTTTTTGCAATCAAGAAACCAGTGGCCTTTTTCATAATACATTAATTATATGAAGTAACCTTTTCTCTTTCATAAAAGTTTTTGGTTTAAAGGTTTTCTTAGAAGTATTCTTCGTCTGAGTGCTATTTGAAGTTGTAGTGGAACTAATCTGTTTAGATTTATTTATTTCCATTTTTAAGGTTTTCAGTTGCAAAGCAAGAGACGTGCAGTCATCTTCGCATTCGGGCAAGCGTTTGTCCTCACAAATTAAAAGCGTAATTAAATTTTCTCTCTTACCGTGCATTGCATTAAAATTTTCGTAACTATTATGGTTTCAGTAATATTCTTTTCAGCTTTTCTTTTAAGCCTTCAAGCTTATTAATTTCTGACTCCAACTGAACAATTTAGTAAGAAATTGGTTCACCATCACGAAATAGAAATGCATAAAACTTTTGCTTCTTATTGTCATGGGCAGAACCGTAAAAGGATACCATACAATCCCATATCTCTTTAGGAGTTTTACAAATAGCTAAATGAACATACAATACCTAATCTATCGATTTCAACAGAATTACCGCAACTTTAGCTTTTCTCCTTTACCATAACATACTACTTTACTTGTTGTAACGCTACAAATTCGTGTCGCCGTACTGCGACAGCGCCGACGGTCAACGTGGCGTCCCTGCTCGAGCGCCAAAATTTATGTGACAAAGTATCGCTTATAGATATATATACTAACGAACTCCCACTCGCGACGCTGCTAATGGGGAGCCTTAGCGTCTGTCACAATAATGGCACAAATAGATATCTTACTTGTTACAGATTAATGCGGTCTTCAGGAATCTTCTAGGATGCCAGGTACGTTTAAATTGAGACCTCACTTCGAACATATGTTGTTTTTCAAATCAGTGTCTCAATAATAGCGGTTAAATGATCTAAGCAAACATAAAAATAGTCAAGCGGGTTTTTATAATAAACAAAATTAAAGCAAAATGGCATATAGCATATCGGCGGTGCAATAATAAAAAAAAGTCGCTCAAATATAACAACAGTGCATATAAAAGAAATGCGGCGGTGAAAGTACGGAAAGTGCGTAACGACAGTCCGGATTACAACGGGGCAGGAGGTAGGTTTGGTACATGCAACAACTAAAGGGGGGAGGGGGTAAGTTCAAGCACAGCATGCACATTTGGTCCGGTAGGTAGCATAGGATACTACCATAAGCCGGTATCGTCGCGCTGGGCACTGACGGCTGTGGCTGAGAACGGAAGATGTAGGTGTACCGAAAGAATGACGAGAGTGATAAAGGATATGTATCAAAGAACGAATGTTGGAGTGAGAGATGAAGATGGGGTATCAGCATGGTTCGAGACCTGCAGATGAGTAAGCCAGGGTCATCGCGTTTATGATACTCTTTTGGATATATATCTAGCGGATTTGGAGAATGTGATGAGAAGGGGGCAAGCGGGGAATTATTTTATCACAAAACGGTAAGATGAAGAATCAGATTGAAGTTGCAACAAAAAAGGGAAGAGCTGCAATAGAAAGAATGGGAATGGTATGGGAAAGAAGATTTGGGGAGTCGGTGAGAATGAGGATTAAGATTACGAACGCTTGCGTGAATAGTATAATGATGTATGGAGCAGAGGCATGGGGGGTTGAAGAAAGAGAAATGCTAGAGAAAGTGCAAATTGGATGTATGAAACGAATATTAGGGCTTGACTAAAATACTCCCAATAGTTTACTGTTGAAGCAGTTAGGCGAGAACAAAGTATGGATCAAAGGAGTGAAAAGAATGGTAAATTTGTAAAGGAAAGCATTGGCAGATGAAAATAATAGATTGGTGAAAGATGTTTATGTAGAAGGAGTGATGAGAGCATGAGGTTTGTACGAATGAATGAATAAGGGGCAGAATGAAAATGTATGAGAGAGTGGGATGGTCGACGTGTAGGTGGTGTGACAGAAACATACCAGGAGAAGAGGAAGAGAATGAGATGGTTGAGAGGTTAAAAGATATTGATACACAAGGGAGAAGGTAAAAGAGAGTTAGTAGCAGGTTTAGGAGGTTCATGTGTGGGAATGAAGAGAGAGAGAGAGAGAGGGAGGGAGCGAGAGAGAGAATACATACCGGTTGAATGAGTAAGAGAGATTGTGTAGAATATGTAGGAGGGCTGGGGAAAAGTGGAGTCACTGGCTAAAAGAATATGAGGTAATAGTTTGGAGTCCGGAAGGGAGAAAATTAGGGAATAACTGGAGGTTCAGTCTGGGGAGCCACGCGAAGTGGAGAGTGATAATTCTGAAAATTGTGGGAGAATTAAATAGAAGGAAATAAAGGAAATAAAAGCAAAGGCCTTCCTTTCTGATATAAAATGGAATTGTTTATTTATTTTGATTTATTAATATATATATAATGTATAATGTGTATATATAATGTGTGTTTTTAATGTATTTCTTCACATCTGGCATTGTCTAGGCTTAGAGAAAGTCTAGCTTAGAGAAAAACTTTCTCTAAGCCTCGACAATGCAAGATGTGACTTTGGCGAAACGTTGGCCCACTGAAATGCCTACCATGCGAGATATAACCCTGAAGACAAACAACTACTCATCAGATTACACTCCGGGAAGCCCCAAATTTCAATATTATACATATATATATATATATATATTTATTTATTTATTATATTTTATTGAATATATTATTATATTTTTTCCAATACGCTAATATTAAACTAATTTATGTTGTTATTTGTTCACGTATAACAATCCATTAAGAACTTATAAATTGTTGTTAGCAGAAGCTAGCCCATCAGCTACTCACCCCTGCGGGTCCATGTCGCAATTAATTCGAACTTCGGTTCCCCGCGTACTAATTCATAATTAGTTTACTCGATCCCAAAAGATGATTAGGTTCTTGTGAAGCAATTAGGTTCGGACAAAGCGTGGACGAATCACATCCCTTCCGCATGCTCACGTACTAAAAAATACATGAAATATCTCTCACTATCTCGAAGTTAATTTTTGTACTTTTATAATACCTGCCTTGCTATATGAATGGTTGGTTCAAATATATAGTATTTGTTTAACTGGGAACCTCTCCTGAGCCAAAGTCAAAGCCTTAAATTTTAACAGAGCCCAATTTGTACAAACCGAATATATTTATCTCGATTCCAAAGGTTTGGCTTTCAAACTCCAAAAATTGCGACTCAAAAAAATTGAGCCTTTTAAAATTATTTGCATTTTGATGTTTTTCTCCTTGTTTTACTTTCGTCAGAATTACCCTCATCTCTTTTTTATCTCCTCCACTTTCCAGTCATAACCCTCAGCAAGTTTTTCTCCTCTTCTACCCACACTACCTTTATTGTCTTTAAATTGCTTTTTATAATCTACATTAGTTCATTCGTTCCATTCACGTCCTCCCAGCATATTGTCTCAAGTTTTGCCTTATATTCCTTGCCTTATTTCCTTATTCCACACATACACTTCTTTTTCCTCTCGCGATATCTCATTAATTTCTTTTGTTACATCTATTCCACATTTACAACATGCTTCCAATGGGAAATGATCAGATATCATCATCTCTCCCACTCTCATATTCTCTATCTTATCTCTCTCTCGCTCATTCAATACAATATAATCTATCACAGAGCCCACACCATGTCCTTTAAATGTTATACTATATTCTATAGCGTTTTCAACAATCTGACCGTGAAAATGTCATCAAGAGTAGAGAGATTTCGCCCAAAATCTAGCTGCTCTTTACTCATTTAGACTTTATTAGACATTCATTAATTCACGAGTCGAGTGAAGAGCTTCAGCGAGCTATTGAGAAGAGTGCTTTCATGAAAGTTCTCTATATTGCATGTTTCATTTCGCAGAACAAAACTCAATTTTTTCTTTCTGCTTGTATACCTTTTTTTAAAATCGTTGAAAATGAGCATGTGATATATTGTTAATAAAACCAATAGAACGTCTTATAATCCTGACGAACAGATGAACAGATGGCATTTCTCAGAATTCCGTAGAAAGTGCGACGAATTCAATTTTGTTAATCATATTGATCGAATATAAGTTCCGTCCGTCTATGAGAAGTTTAATTGAAATTCGCTTCATTAAAACTTTTCTAAGATTCGACGAAAGAAAAAATAGTTTTCTTTTTATAAGAAGATGTTTTCCTTGCACTTTAATATTCAGTCAGTTACAATTATATATCCAACATTTTTTATAATATGGTTCAAAATATTATGAAACATTTAATTTACAAAACGATTCAACAAAAAATATATTTATGTCTGCACTTTTTACGTCTCACGGTGATTTGGAGAATCCACTATTATCATGTGAACAAATTTCAATTTGAACAATTTTCATTAGTTTTTTGAATCATTAAAGTATCGAAAAAACTTAATGTGCAAATGCTGAGGAGAAGCGAGGATGTGAAACAAAGGTACAGGAAAACACTTAGTGAGAACCACAAGAGGCGATAGCAGGAACTACAAGGGGCGACGATGACTCAACAGTGGAAGAGTTCTACAGAGGAAACAGTTGGCTTCAAGCAACCTGCTAGGAGATCAGAGTATACCACGACAAGTGTCATGCAGCTGTCCTTAGGCAAAATGTAGCTAGGAATGATATGCTTCAAAGAAGGGTAACAAGAGCAAGCACCGAGAATTTCCAACAAGTTAGGCGGGAGGTGAAGAAGACTTTGGGATGGAAAAATAGGCGAAGAAAGATACAATAAAGCACATATTATTACCAGAAACGTAGCGGAACGCACCTTTGGCATTTGGAAGCAGCGTTTTCGATGCCTAAATAAAAAAATAAACCACAAAT
>WYDF02273971.1:0-17769 GCA_009867245.2 Adranes taylori | reverse complement strand
TATATAATTTGTTATATAATGTAAATTCAATTTTCAAATCTCCTATTCAAAATGTTCATAATTTTCATAGTAGAACACTAAATCTTAGCAATATTATTTTTGATAAAAAAGAAAATGAATTGTTTAACAAATGTCTGAGTTTTGTCCCATTTTTCAAAATGAAATTAAAAGATTTAGAAGAGATTGCTATTGATATTGAATTTATTATTGAGAGTAATCAATCACACAACACAAAAAATGTGCAAAATAATAACACAAAAAATTCGTGGACGTGACGCCACCCCATCTTTCATATACTGGAAGTTCTACGTTTTGTTATGAACTAATTGCCGCAGCCGCGGCTTCACGGTAAACAGCGATATGCCTAACAAAATTTCAAGAAAATGTGTTCCAGTATTCCCGTCTTCCCAAATTCCCGTATTCCCAAATTCCCATATTCCCGTATTCCTATATTATCGCATTATGGTCCTAATTACCGCGATATGCGGCCTAACAACATTTCAAGGATATGGCCTAACAAAATTTCACGAATATGTGTTCCCGTATTCCCTTTAAATATATAAAAACACGCGCATATTTGAATGCAACGTTGAGTAAAAAAAATCAAAAATTTGTGTTCACAAATACCTGTGTTCCCGTATTCACGATCTACACCGAACTTCACATGATCATTCGCTATGCTATGTTAAAGTTTGCCTGAAATTTTGATCGCAATCGGTTGAGCGGTTTAGAAACCCATAATTTTTTTTCTTATTCCCGTGATCCCATATTCCCAATCTACACCAAACTTGAGTGAATTACCCGCTATACTAAGTTAAAGGATTCCTGAAAATTTGATTGAAATCGGTAGAGCAGTTAAGAAACCCATAGGTAACATATATACATACCCTTTTATATATGTTTATAGATTTATATTGTTTTTATTTATTTTATTTTGGAAAATATTTTTGTTTTTCAAATAATTTCTATGAAATTAATCAAACCCTTAAAAACATTGTATATCCCTGGTATATATATATATAATGTAATACGAATTAAAACCAATCGTCTTTTGTTTAATTTAAAAATATATGACATATGACCGTGGGAAAATAAAAGCCGATGAGATGTAAGAGAGATTTTGAGAGCAAAAACAATTGTCAATCATATGCAATATGTGTGTGTGATACATACCTAACGTATTCTTGTTGATAATAATCTATTACCGTAATAACAAATAAAGAATTTTTAAAGTTATTAAGGCCTATATATTTGGAACTATAGGAGTGAGACCCATCATATGAGATATCATTGTAAAGTAAATCACAATTGCTACCAAAATACAAGTAAATATACAGGGTGTTACTAAAAAGTTTTTGAAAAAACAAATCGGTCAAGTATATTCAGTTTATCACACTGGCAAAATTGAGGTGCCCTGGTCTTACGTAAGTTCCCTAAGTCTCTTTTTTTCAGCTTTCATAGGAACCCAGTTACTTATGGTAGTACACTGTTTCTTCAAGGTCGGGTGCTATGTGCTATGACGTGCTTACTCCGGTGCTATGACGTCCATTTTTTACACTCGTTTAATCGCTTAAGTATTAAACGAACTTTCGACACAAGAAATTAAAAAAAAATTATTGCGAAACTTTTTGAGAAAATGGGCCGTAAAACTTGCAAAACAAAAAACCAGCCTGTATATATGTTAAATTGTGATTTTAGAAAAAATCTTTCAAACAAAATCCAAGGGCCTTTATGTAGCCTATAGAATAAAGTTTATTCGAATATCGTATCTTTTATCGTTCCTGAGATATTTCAAAGTTTGTTAAACTTCAAACGCGGCAGCACCGGTTCCTATACAATTTGGCCACATGAGACTTTCTTTATTCGACGCGTCATCCGAGGTACTATATGTGTGCAAAATTTCAGCCTCCTAGTTTGAATAAGAAATTTTGGAACAAAAAAAAATTACACCTGTTAGCTATATTGGAAGTATAAAAAACTAAAAAGGACCCATAGGGAAGGAGAAATTCTTGAACATATAGATGTACATATGTACGTACAAACACACACCGGAAACTGTTTTCCCAGTTTTCAACACACTTTTTGAAAACTGGGAAAATATTTGTAAAATATATATTATAACAAGTTAACAAAAACATTAAAAGTTCAAGAGTTACTAACAAGAAATCAAGTAATAAATTTAATTAAGATTAATTAGTAATTAATCTAATTAAGTCTAAATAAGTTTAATTAATAATTAAGTAATTAATTAATTTACAATTTTATTCTAAAAAAGATCCATTTCGGCTATCATTTTGATATGCGCATCCAAAAGGCAACACATTCCAATTTAAAATTAAAAACGTTAGGCAATTTATGAGATAAAGATTTAATTTTAGTTTATTTATTAAATTAGTAAATCTGAATCTATCAAATGAAAATGTTAGATACATGACAACACCGCAGGTTTCTGTGGTCTCTGCGATGATGGTTTTTAGGTCGTACACGTCGATGATTCGCGAACGCGAAAAAAAAACACAGCCAATCTATTGCGAGTAATTTTTATTCGTTTAATAGCCAAATGCTAGACGACAAGGGGCCCCAGTAAGGGGATCCCCTGTGTCGTTGACGTGCGAATTTTAAGCCAGGCAATAAGTGCGCTGAACGCGAGTTGTTTCTGTTAGTAGGGTAGAGATATAGCCAATTCGGAGCAACGGTCAGTGCTATCGTTTACATATGGTATTCGTGAATTAGAGTTCACTGCCATTTCAAAACACATGACGCTCACAAACATGGTTTTTAAAACTATCGAAAATGGTATCTGTGGTTTTAAAGATTGAATTTTAGACAAATATAAATAACAGAGATGTTTTATACAATTTTAGAGAAAGTATCGGATTTTATTCTAGGGTATAGAATATCAAATATATATGAAGGATCCTTATTTTTCAAGAGAAAACTTGTAAAATTGTGCCTGTAAAACTGTAAAATTAAAATAATAGGATTTGTAGTCTTATGTTAGGTAGATTATAACAAAATACGATATATTCTATAAGGGTTATGTAACTATAACCCTTATATATGATGATAACGGGTATGATAATTCATACCCGACCATGTAACTATAAATAAATCATGGTAGTCTTTTAATTCTGAATACTCGGATTTCGCACAACTAAATATCCGATTTAAAACCACCGGATCGCATTCAGATCAAAGGAGAATGAACCCGAAGATTTTATATATCTGTGGCGGAATTTCTTAATCATATATTTATATTTATATAAAAAATGGCACCACAAGCTAGTTGATCTTGTTTGTTAGTGGCTTTTCCTGAAACGATATTTTAGATCATTTTTCTAAAAAGAAATTGTCGAATCTTTTGTGTTTGTGAACAATATTATCAGAGAAATTTAACTTCATCAATCACTAGTGTAGTTTTTTTTTTAAATAAATAACCTTATTCTTAACTTTTAATCGAATATCGAAATACGCCTCAGTGTTGAAGTCCACATTTTAATGTAATGAAAGCCTAGTGTTTCAAAAACTCCATCTAATAATAATCTGCATTATAGGTGAGCTTCCAAACCTAGCAAATTCAAATTAGTTGATATGTTTCGTGGAAACTTTTAGATCTTCATCGGAACTATAAATGGCTATTTTAAATATATAATTTGACAAAAGCAAGAGAAAACTTTACCCCATGTGTCTACATGTTGATTTAAATTTTTTTAACTAACATTTTATGTAAGTATTTGGAAAATAAATGTTTACATATTTTATTAACTTTTAGTAACAAAATTTTAATATTTAGCTATATTTTCATTTTGCAGTGAATCGCCGTCATTTTTGACGATTAATACTGATTTATAACCGACAAAACATAGCAGACGGAAACTACTAAATCTAATTGACTATTAGGTAATCCATTTGACTATCTATGTATCTTAATAATTTTCAAACTTTATTAACCAAAAGAGTGAAATTATATCTTGCTCCAATCAACAAAATATATCCATTTGAGTTACATAAATTTACTCAAAGTTTGTCAAATTTGTAATGATAAAATTTTAATTTTAAAGAAGCTAATTAATGTTATATCAATATTTTATAAGAATTATTTGATTATAGACAATTTGTAACCTGTTTTAGGGGCAAATATGACAATGTATTTCCCAAACACTAATTCAATTCGAAGAAAAATGAATCCAGAGATCATCAAAAAAATATCATCAGAACGATCCTATGCTATCTTTTTAATTCAATATAAATTCATTTTTACTTTATTTTTGAGGTTTAGATGTATTTTCATTTTATTCTTATTTTATATTCAGTTCGAAGTTGAAAAAATTGTATTTAATAATTAAAATAAATTGATGTATATCAGTTTTAAGAAATTTGATAATTCATACCCGACCTGTCTATTGATCAAGTCATTATTGTTCTTCCATTCATTGACGAAAATATGAAACTGTTCCAAATGTTTAGTTATATGGAATTTATTTGAAGGGCTTTGAAATTAACTTTAGAATCAAAATCTGGATCACTATTATTTATATGACATATCATTATCACCTTCCATTTATATTTTGCCATTTTCTTAAATTCGTCCGCCCAACACTTACATATACAAATTTCACTCAAAACAATTCCACTCGGCGTCAAATCAAAGCATACGCTTTAATAAAATCATCGACCTCATTCGCAAGAAGCTATGCTTATATGCTCCTTGTATGGCCCATGGCCCATGGCTTTGCATAACAAATCCTAACTATATGTACCTTTTCACACACTCAATTTGCTGACCCTGCATAAAGAAAAAATTTATTATACAATCTCTGCCCCCTCTCTTACATACCATTATTTCTGTCTTTTTCACGTCATTAACAACCAACCTCCTTATCCTCATATTTGCTAACTATCTTCAAATTTGCTAATTTATCTTTTCTCTCTTTCATATATTCTCTCTTTCCTGGCAAACACACAATGTTATCCGCATAAGACAATGACAATATCTTCTTCCACCAACCCCCTATTCCAGACCTGCAAGAACCCCTTCTCCCTGTCCTCTCATTAAACAGACTACGGATCTGATACATACAAGTTAAATTAATTTGCACTTAACACCATTGTCCCTTCATAGATTTGTTTAATTACTCGGTTCAATACCAACTTCCTCCATTCTATTCCACAGCTTGTTCCTTATCAATTTGTTTCAAAAACTATATCAACGCTATATGCTGGATTATAGACAATAGCGCAGAAAATTTTTTAATTGCATTTCTGTCTTCATATTTGGCTAAAGTTGAAGACAGGAGCCCATTGTATATTATTGAGTGTGGCGACTTACGGCTACTTTTTAACTAAACTTGAAACGGTTATCAAAATATTCAATACTACAACTGAATATAATCCATTTCAATATAACAAATATTCTGTTTAATGCTGGATACATTTGATTTCCTCTTGATTCACATATGTTACTTTCGAACTCCTAAATCATCTATGTAATTGCACTTTTTCCAAATTGGTTGAGAGAAGTGAAAATACCAGACATGGATTCCAACTTCCGGGAATATATTACGTAGAACAGAAATTGCCGTTGCCTCGAAGTCACTGTTAATTTTAGTTGGGTACTCCAGATATTCCTGTTTAATTGACGTGGTGTTGTCAATGCTCTGACAGGAATTAAATAATTTTATTTAAATTACACTAGAAGGACTAAATCTGTTGTACGTAAAAAATGTTTGTATGTGTTTCAGCCATAATTTTTGCATAGATCAATATGCTTTTCGTTTGCGTGTTTTTTTTATTCCTTGAATAATTTTATGAGTGACTCTTAATGAACATGTGTGTTGCAAAAAGAATATCGTTTTCTCATTTCGAATTTTGTCGCCATATCGTTGTGCAGTCAAGGAACTTCTTACAATAGCAAGTTGAATACGTCCGCCCGTTTAATGATATTCATGCCCAAACCATTACCGTAAACTGGCACTAAATGGTAACCATTCCTGGACATAAGAAGGTAAAAATTGCTCATTAGGTCTTTTCAATATTCGAATTCCTCCATCATTCCCATAATTTGAACTTCGACTCATCTGATGTTATCACTCGTTCCTAGCAACTGCCTGCGTCCATGCTCCTGTGCATGCAAAATCCTGGCTTGCCGATATAGGCATTTAACGAACGGTAAGGTTTAGTCTATATATATCGTGCTAGGACGCACGTATGTATTTTATTTACTGGAACATACGTGTCATCGCCACAAATCGTTCATTGCTACTGTAGACTAGAAACAAAAGCATGCATTTGTGCGTGCAGGCGAGCGTTGTGTTGCGCGTCAAGGTTTAGCCAGCACTAACAACGTAAGCAGTCGGAAATGTGTCGACTTGATATGTATGTCGACTTTTCTCTACTTTATATAAATAAAATATGTATGTATTATACATATAAACCTTTCGGAAGAAATTCTCTAAATGATAGTGAAAACCATATCAAAATCCGTCAAGTAGTTTAGAAGAACAACACGTTCAAACAGACAGACAGATGCGGATAGCGATTTCATTTTATATATAAAGAAATAGAGATATTGTAACCAAAGTTGTAGAATCAATAAAGAGAAAGTTACGTTAGAAGTTTCCATACATTTATGTGAGACAGTTCGAAAAGAACAAAGTCTTGGAAAAGCATCTCATGGTGATTGTTTGTATTATTACAATTGCTCTAGATATATTTTTATATTACAAATATATCGGTTATATAGTAGTGGTACAAAGTTTATTTATGTCTACAAACGTAAACTTTGTTTACGTTTGTATCTATTTATAGCTAAACTACAAATACGTTAATAATACAAAAATTCTTATTATTCAAGCATTAATTTACGCCACTTTTGCATTATTTATTTTACAGTACCCACTAATCGTTAGTAACTTATATTTGGTACAAAATAAACGTGATATATGTGACAATACCTATAAATACTGTTTTTCTATAAATACTTTGTCACTTATGTAACTTAATGAAGTTTCATTACATTAAATGTAATAAAATAAAGTTTCGAACTAAATAAACAGTAAAGTAATGCGTAACCAATAAATTAAATAAATAATGCAGGTAAATACATGTAAAATATGTATAAAACTTTACACAATGCTTTATTACTAAACTTATTATTATTTTTAATCATAAACTTTATATAATTTTTAACCATAAACTTTATTTAAATTTAATTGTTAAATATAATTTAAAGTTACTTATTTATGGCGTTTAATATGGATATGAAAATTTGTAAAAATTTATAATTTAAAGTTAACACTTACTTAGTATATTTATTGTAAGCCATATAAATATCTGAAAAGAGAAAATGAAAATATAATGATACATCAATTACATATGACATCAATGAAAGTAATATAAATTTATTTTAAGCTAAATATATAATTTTATAATGCAATGTCTAATCATTCATCTGTAAAGGTATAAATACTTTGCATTTCTGCCCGATTAAGCAAAAGCAATAGTAAAAATACAAAGTTTCAACAAGAAAGAACAACTCTTATATCTAAAAACAAACTAACTGCAGGTAATGAAACACCACCTGCATAAGACAAACTGGAAGTCAAATAAATACAAGATTTAAAGAGCATATTAAAAAAAAAACTTTCAGCGTAGGTGAAACATACTAGAAAGCGGGCACTCGAAGTAAATAAAAATTAATAAAAACAAACATGGAGAAGCGCCTAAATGATTAAGTAAATATAAAAATGTAGCTGGACCAAGTTCACAACATACAAATTGCAGTTACAGCAGACGATTGTTTAAATAAAATAATTGTTTGCATTGCCAAACAACATCATGAACAACTGTACTCGATTTAGCAATAAGAAATACTTCAAAGATCCTTAACCATCAGATCTTTAAAAGAATTCTGAGAGTCTCAAAACGTTTAGTGCTGATTACACAGCCAACACAATACAATGTTCGGCTTGGTACCGGATATACAAGAATTGATTTTGATTTTGGATGTCTGTAATGAGCTGATTCCAAAAATACCTTCCCGTTTACCTAAAAGCTCTACTTGTTGAGATACAGACTAATTTATTTTTGTTCGCATGAAAGGCGAATAGAAGCTATAGTTGAAATTTGTACCTAAAATTAGAATGTACTAATGAAAGTATGTATGTACTTAGAAAGTACTTGAACATAATAAATTTTACGTAGGTGACATGATATAGCACTGCCTTATGTAGTTCAAATCGAGTCGTCGTACGTTGTTGATCAAATATTGCTATCAGCTTGTGTACATCTTCTGCGCTTTTTAGTAATAAACCATTTCATTCAGATCATGGCGTCAACCAGCAGACGTAGTTATGTGAATCATACAGATGTTTTTTGTTATGTACGTGGCGAATACACGTTTAAAGAAACTAAAAAACCTGGTTCTGACTTTTGTGAAAACGAGACCTGTAGCTTAATTTGGCATGCACTTGGGTGACCAAGATAAATCTTGGACTCCACATTACAAATGTAAAACATGCGTTGAACAATTAGACAATGGGAAAGAGGAAGTGTGTAAAGTTTGCAGTACCAATAGTATGGAGGAAACCAAGAAACCACGACAATTACTGCTACTTTTGTCTCGCAAATTGCAAAGACATTAATCGGAACAAAAGCACAAATGGATATATCCTGATCCAGATTCAGCAAGAAGAGCAGTACTGCATTCTGAACAAATGCCTATTGCCTATTCCAAAATTCAGCAGTTTGCCTAGACTGACGGAAGATCATACAGAATCATCTACATATCATGAAGTTCAAAACGGCAGTGATTTTGAAGCAGATTCAACAAGTACCCAGCATTGCACTCAACAAGAACTGAATGATCTGATTAGAAAACAGAACCTCTCAGAGGATCTTCTAAATTACTTGGCTCTAATGAAAGAAAAACTACTTTATAGTTACCCTTTCTCTCTCGGGAAAGCAACCTGGTATTTTGTAACGATATAAAAGTAATCTTAGAAAAATGGGTTTGTGATCATACACACCAGACGAATGGGGCGTTTTTATTGACAGTTCAAAACGCAGTTTAAAGTGTGTGCTGTTAAATAATGCCAACACATATGGTTCAATACCCATTGGCCACCCAACCAGCATGAAAGAGAAGTATCAGACAATATCATTAGTCTTCAAAAAAATAAAGTATGAAGAACATCAGTGGGTGATTTGAGTCGATTTGAAAATGCTAAACTTCCTTCTTGGTTAGCAAAGTGGATTCATAAACTAGCCTTGCTTTTTATGTCTTTGGGGCAGTAGAGCTAAGGACCAATAATGGGTTAATAGAAATTGGCCTTTAAAAATGCTATAAAAAATGTACTTTTATCAAAGAACCTTTGGTTGGGGGAGAGAAAATCATGTCAACACCTGCATATCAAATTGGGGCTTATGAAGCAATTTGTGAAGGCATTAAATAAATATGGACTTTATCATGGCTACTTGACAAGAAAATTTCCTGAGATTAGCAAGGATAAATTGAAAGCGGGCATATTTGATGATCCTCAGATAAGCCTATTAAAGATCGAATAAGCTGCCTATTGGAGGCACCTTATTAGAGATTGAATCAAATGCTTGGTGTTCATTTGTTCATGTAGTACACAATTTTCTCGGATATCGCAAGGCTGACAATTACGAGGAACTAGTGGAAAATATGCTTTCCAGCTCAGTTCTAGGTTGTAACTTGAGTGTTAAAGTTCACTACCTTCACAGCCACTTAGATCGGTTCCCAAAAAATCTAGGTGACCTTAATGAAGAACAACTGTTGGACAACTGTGCCGACTACTGTTGGAATCTTCAGCGAGACTGTCCTGGAAAATTCCATGCTAGAAAGTCACGTAAAAGAAATATGTTTAGTGATAAATGATGATTGTATACTAACCTAGTTTGTAAAATAAATATTTTACTAAAAATGACATCATTTTATTCTAATATACATATTCTAATACAATACAGCGTATCTCAAAAAAGATCCTTAGACCAAATCTGTTGACTATTTCAGATTCTACACCCAAACTTTACCTAGAAACAGTTAACAAATCGCCGGCACCACAATGTCTGTTGGGCAATGTTATCTATAAATCCCATAGTAGTATTTATTGGGTCCACTACATCTAAACTTAAATTGAGCCATTCCAAAGCAAAAAATCAGCCCCTCCCAAAAACGATAACTTCAATACGCCAATAATTTGTTAACAAGCAACATTTTAAATTCATAGATTTCAGATGTAAGATATTTTATAACTTTTTTAGTATCTAGTATTAAGACATTACAAATGTTTCTTTATTTAAATCTAGATGGTTATGGCAACCTTAAAATATAACGACATCTACCTAGAGAACAATAGAATCTAATATGTATTATTTTAAAGAAAATCAAGACAGCTATCAAAATATATAAATACAAAAATTTTAAATCATAAGTTTTACCAGTTGTGTACTTATAAAAAAATAAGTACTATAACTTATTCTCAAAGTACACAGGAAATTCAAATCACATAGAGATTAGACCCAACAGTTGTGATTTGATATGATATTAATAAATAATATTGTAAGTTGAAATCGATACTAATCCTATACGAAGCGCTTCGTTTCGCCATCACTGTGTGCTCGTCAGTAGTGTCTGGCACGATTTCAATTATGTCGTTGTTGACGAAAAGACATATTATATAACATTTCAACTTTACTATCCTTTACTTATAAAAGAATGCGTTTTTTTATTGCTAACACAATATGAACGGCATTGCAAAAAACGCATAATTTTATAAGTAAAGGATAGTAAAATCGGAAAAATGGCCAAAGACAGAAAATGATGTCTTTTCGTCAACAGCGACATAATTGAAATCGTACCAGACAACTGACAACCACACAGTGATGACGAAACGAAGCGCTTCGTATAGTGTTAGTACCGATTTCAACTTGCGACAATTTTTCATATTTCTTTTCTGATAGGTTTTTATAGAGGGGTTTCTGTTTTATACAATTTTATTTTCCAAAAGATACAATCATACCAATAGATTGATTACTGAGGTAACTACATACCATACGTCACAAATACAGAATTTTAAAATTATGTGTACTTCTTCAATTACATATTTAAGTAAAACTCTAAAAATGCCGTTGAAATTGTTTCCTTAGACAAATGTTGTCCAATGCGTGACAAACAATGCGTGACAAATTTATAATAAGACAAAAGTGAAGAGAACAGGGCGTGAAAGTAAAAAGGATAATTTTGAAATTGAATGAAAAAATACATATACGTCTATGCGCAATATGTGAAAGAGAAAAAATGGAAAGGGAGCAAATAGGATGTTTGAAGAGAATAATAGGAGTGGAGAGATCGACGCCATATGAGATGTATTGCAGGAATGTAACAGGTATAAATGGTGGGTGGCTCAATTTAAAAAATGGCAAAGTTTGAGAGAAATGTGGTTATGGATGAGAGTGACAGATTGCTGAAGATTATGTATCTGAAATGAATGAGGACCGATGTCGGAATTACTGCTTTCTGAGGAGTAAAAAAACCATTTGAAAGGATTGGATGGTCGTTGAATAAATGCTTCAATTTAATCCTGGAAAGAAGCTTCAATCATTCTAATCCCCAAGGGTCAACAGTAAACAGCTATCGGCCAATCTGCCTACGCAAAAACATGGCAAAGAACTTTGAGAGAATACTGTTAGGGCGGTTGGAGACCTGGAACCAAAGTTTTGGAGGCATTGCTGCAAATAATTTCGGCTTTCAAAAGGTGAAATCACGGACAACGCAATCGAGAAGGTAGTGAAGCTAGCAAAGGAGACTGCGGCTGTAACCCCACACACACGGAAACTCCGAGCGATGGTGACGATTGACGTCAAACTCCGCAAACTGACACAAAATCCTGGAGACAGCAATTTAACGTAATGTGCCCATATACCTACTGAAGGTCATAGACGACTACTTCATCCATCGGAGTATAACATACCCAGCACCGGGTCGGCCCTAGCAAACGAGAACCTTTGGAGTCCCACAGGAGTTAGTCCTGGGATTTGTAGGAATTGCAGACGATGTTGATTTAATAGGAATAGCTAGCAAGGAGTCCCGAATAGAAATAGCTTTAAACACCTCCATAAAAATTGTCGCAAGGTGTGTGTATTGTACTTGTAATTTTTTTTATAAGTACTATTAGTTCTCATTTAATTATTCCTAAGTTTTGCTTTCAAACTTAAATAAAAACTTTTCCAGAGATAAGTTATTTAAATTGAGACATTTCTTTCCATTGCTTGAGCCTCGAAAAAATGTATACCCCGTCCGGGACTCGAACCCGGACCTCTCGATTGCTCTTCCAATTGAGCTAACGGGCATTTATTCGAACACACAAATAATTTTTTATATGTATTTGTTTTCCGTATCTATTAATATAGGCAACTTATATGTCAGGATTTGTTCTGGCCACCTGTTTGCTACCGTCCATCGATTCATGCGTCATCGCGTACATGAAGCCTCCTGGATGTTTTTATTAATTTTTTTCCGCTTTGCTGGCGGTCGCATGTTAAATTGAATATTTGATGTTTCGTGGTTAAACCTCCACACTGGCATTATTTAGTAAAGTAAATTTTGAAAGTAATATTTCTTATTACTTGTGTCTCGAAAAAATGTTCGACCGGCAATTGAGAGGTTCGGGTTCGAGTCCCCGGACGGGGTAAACATTTTTTCGAGGCACAAGTAATAAGAAATATTAATTTCACAATTTACTCTATTAAATAATGCAAGCATGAAAGTTTAACCACGAAACATCAAATATTCAATTACTAATGTTTGTTTAGATTCTAGAAAAATCCTTTTTTCCTGTATTTGGAAGGTTGTTTTGGTTATTTCAATCCAAATTCATAATGTTAGTCACGAAATTGAAGTCAATACATGCATTATGAGTGTTACATTATAAGTGGTGTTTCTCAGGGCTCGATTTAGTGAAACATTTTTGTTTTATAATTCATACTAATTATCACAATAGGATTCTAAAATTTTTCTCGTACTAAATGCGTATGCGGTAACTTCTGAAAGAAAGTAACATTGGGTGGGAAATTTCTTTGCCGAATTCTTTAGCTTTTTTAATTTCATACATTAATTTAGTTATTAGTTTAGCTAATTGTTAGCGACGCACTATATACCTTCACAAACTCAATTTAAATGTGGATACTAAAAAAATGCTTTGCATTTCTTTAATTTTCTCCAAATCTACTTACTGCTGTAGACAGCTCTTGTATCTGCAATTTACACAGTTACAACTTACAGAATTCAGAAGGTTCAGAGCATTGAGACTTCATTTTGTTATTAAGAAGTTTGAACATGTTTCTTATAAGTTAATTAAACTTAATGAATCATTTTGAAAGTGGCCTAAGTGGCCTAAATCAATTTGTCAAAATTCAAAATTATCTTAAAGATTTAGAATGAGTCGTAGACCATTATTAATTTGATAAAATAAAATTGTCGCCTTCGTCTACAGCAGATTGTTTTTTGATTTTGAACTTTTTTGATTTTGAGACTTTTTTGATTTTGAAAATTTTTATAAAAATTTCGTGATTTTTGAAAACTGGAGAAAAATTATAATAGCTAATGCATTTTCGCCAATCTTGCCATTCTCAAGCTAAAATCTAAAATGGGGTACATAAATAAGCTTTGAAAATGAATATTTAAGCATTGAAATATAATTTAAACGGGAAATTAAATTACCTGTTAAAATGACTCCAACTAACGACGAAGCTATTTCGGTTGACACTAAATATGAAATTTAATTGACAGGTGAAAGTGCTACCATTTAGTGATAAAAGTAAGTCACTAAAAGAACTAAGAAAATTAAGAGGAAAGGTGACCAACTATAGGTTGTATTAATGTAATATTGAAGATATAAGGGTTACCTACTATTAGGATATTGTTCGAGTGGTAATCGTTCTGAAAAATTCTGATGCATGAAAGTTAACCTGGTCATTAAGGTTGTATTGGTGAATTCTGGAAAGAGTTATTTCCAGGCTTTCAATGATACTGACTTTTTCTCCTTTATCTAGAAAATGGAGGATGTTCAAATTAACAACAGGGTCAAAACCATGATCGCAATTAGAAAAACTATTAATATGAATGGCTAGATTAGAGTTATCTTTTACTGAAGCTATACTCTTTAAATGTTAATTTATCCTAGAGCTAAAGGAATGACCTATCTGGCCAATATAAGTGGCGCCAAATTTATAAGAAGCAGCATAGATTCTGAGCGTAATAAAGGATCAACATTACATAGTGTTGAATTATTTATTATTATTTTATTACTATATTATTATTACTTCTACCCCCGAGCCGCAAATACTACCCCCGAGGGATTCATGAGGCGTTGAACTGAAAAGTTCTTGGTAACTACCCTGTTAGAAATTACCCGAAAACTGAGTTAAGAGCGGCCGACAAAGCGAATAACGAAGCTATTCGCGCCGTAGAATAATACAGGGACCGGGTGATTCATGTGTATACGAATTCAAAAGTTCTTGGTAGTCTGACGTGCGTAGGCAAATATGGGGACCGGAGATTCATGGGTAGGTTGATTAATTGGAAAATTTGGCTACTACTTGGCGACAACCCTGTTAGAAATTACCCGAAAAGTGCATCCAAGCGGCGACGCGTACAGCGAAACTTACGCCGCCATAAGCAACTACGGGGACTAGGGGATTTTCCCGATAGTGAATTGATAGGTAGGCCACATTCATTTCTAATTAATATGTTTCAGGTAGTTATAAGTCAATAAGTATTTAAATGTAATAACAACACATGCAAAGATCTTTTCGAAAACATTGATATTTTTTTCATAAAATTATGAACGTCACATATTAAAAAAACATGATTGACAATGTTAATTCATTTTTAAATAATGTAAATCAAATTTATTCATTCGCAAATAATAAAAAAAGTATTAATAATAAAATTTGAATTCAAAGATAACATTTTATCTGCAAAAATTTATCACAAGAAAAATGAAACAAACAAATATGAACTTCGGAGCTGGACGTTGAATTGAATATCATTTGCGTTAGAAAGTTTTGCAATCAATTTTGCGCCAAAAATGAAACAAATACGTGATAGTACGATTATAGCTCACATCAATGAATGAAAAAGCATATTGCACTGATTCAATTTAATACTATAAGGTTGACATAAAGTTATTTTAATTTTTTTCTCTGGCATTGATTTTTTTCCACATCTATTGAAACTGAAAGGAAATATTCTATTAGTACGCTATTTGAATGTGAGTCCTGTATAGGATGGTAGCCCCGAAAATCCCATCCCGGATTTTGGGCTGGGTCGAGATCTATAAGTTGCGCTCAACAAACAGCAAACTTGAGCTGGGACGGGAAAGGCGCTACACTACAAACTCCAACACCGAATCGGATTGGTCCGGACCAAGAGTCACGTATTGCAATATAGTTTATAATATTATTAACTACTTTCATTAAATAAAATATTAAATAAATTATAAAATATCATTGAATATTTTATTAAAGCTATATTAAACATATTTATATTTATTTATAACCTGTCGTAAGCACTGTCTGTTAAATTGGCGATGCATTTCGGCCTTCGACCATTTTCAAGCGACATTAGAATTCAATATCTTCAGAAAATGAATTTATAACAATAACATTATACACGCAACATCTAACCATTCTAGACAACATAAAAATGCAGCATTCGTTGCATTTTCAATAGATTAAAAAATATACCATTCCCACAACAAAACCACGAAAAAGAAAAACGAATTATAGAAATTGGAATAGCAAACGGTTACCAAAAAAAAAAAGAAATTATAAAATTTACAACAAAATAATGAACAAAGATAAAAAACAGAATAAAGAAAACGATACAAATAACCAAAAATATATAACACTCACATATGAAGATTAACGACTCTTACAAAAAGCAAAATTATTTAAGCAGTACAACATGAAAATCGCATATAAAACAAAAAATAACATACGAAACCAATTGAACACATAGAATAAAAATAATGATATCTAGAAACAAAGCGGAATTTACAAATTAACATGTAACACATGTAAAGAAATATACATACGCAAAACAAATTTCCGAACAAGATACAAAGAACACCAATATGCTTTTAAACGTACAGATATATACCATTCCCATTTTGCAAACCATCTACTGATGAACCAATAGAAAAAACAATAACAATACTAAAACAGAGTAAGAACCTCGATATCAAAGAACAGATAGAAATATATAAAAATAAACAAAACCATACGCTAATAAGCGAACAACCCAACTGCAAATTCGATAGCATACTGGCTCCACTCAAATTATTATATAAGCAAAACGAAGACAAAATCCGTAGATAGGCAACAATGTCAATAGAAACACATCATGCTAAATGACAGCAGCAATCAACAGTCGCTTGAAAATGGCCGAGAGCGGAAATGCATCGCAAATTTAACAAACAGTGGTTACGACAGGTTAGTTATAAATAAATAATTATATAATGGAGGACAATATACAAACAATTAAAAGAAAATTTATTTATTTATTTGTTAATATTTGTTTATTTATATATTTATATTTATTTACTTATTTATTTATTAATTTATTTATTTGATTTGATCTACTTTGGATCTCATTTTATCTAATTGATCTCATTTGATCTCATTTGATCTATTTGATCTCATTTGATCTATTTGATCTCATTTGATCTAATTTGATCTGATTTCAACTCATTTAATCTGATTTGAACTGATTTTATCTGATTTGATCTGTTTTTCATCTCATTTTATCTGATTTGATTTGATCTGATTTGATTTCCATCTGATTTCATCTTATTTGATCTGATTTGATCTTGTTTGATCAGATTTGATCTCATTTGATCACATTTTATCTGATTTGATCTGATTTGTTCTAATTTGGATCTCATTTTATCTCATTTGATCTCGTTTGATCTCATTTGATGACATTTGATCTGATCAGTTTTATTTATTTATTGATTTAATATTTATATATTTATCTATTTATTAATTATCAAACGCAAATGCGTGCGACTATTTATATTAGACTCCACATATAGTTACAAATCTAGTTACTTTTCATTTTAAATCTAGTGACAAATCTAGTTACTTTTTGTTTACATAACCTCAAAATTTTAATTTCACGCCATTTAATAATCCGCCATCTTGATTTTTTCGTTTACAACGCTTTAGAATTGGTCTCGGAGGTTGGGAGGTGCGGTAGAATCGGCCTCCTCTTACTACTTCTACTAATAAATGAAGATGAAGTTTGATAGTGTAAAAATATTGCTAAATTATATTTTTTTACAAAAAGCAATGAGTTTAGGCAACGAAACGTATTTCTTAACTTATTTCAAGATTAACAAATTTGACCACTTACAAGAAACTTTATCTGCAATTATTTAAAGAATCAAGTGAGAATTTCGAAAAAGAATTTGAACCAACGTTTCATACTATTATTTTATATTATTATAAGCCTTTTCAAATACTTATAAAGTAAAAAAAATTATCCATGTACCAGTTAAATAATGTGTAAGTATACAAAATGTGTACAAGCCATCGTTCTAGTAGACTCGAATTTCTGATGTAAGGCAGTCAAACTGAATTGAAATAGTTACACTCATGCCTGAAGAGCCCGCGAAACGGCGAAACAAGATCTTGTCGTATGATAGTAACATTTTTCAATTTTGCAATTAAAATTACGTTCACACA
>WYDF02273960.1:0-17772 GCA_009867245.2 Adranes taylori | reverse complement strand
TAATAATCCAGAAAAAATTTCAATCAAAAGTATTAAGTAGGAAAAGCGGTAGAACTTCGCGCGATTTACAAAAAAACAATATTTTCGTTCAAGACGGTCGCATTCCTCTTAATATTGATAGAGGAATTTCTATGGGCTGATAATATCATTTTTTGTCACATTTATTTAGATTACAGTTTTCTTCATGGTTTTCTGTATAAATAGAAATGGTTTAAAGCCATATAAACATTTTTATAAGTTTGTACCAGGTTCCTCATAAAAGATTAAAGCAGAGTGGAGAAATAAAAATTTGAACAATGTATAGTTAATTTATGGACGTGATAAACTTAAAACATAAACAGTTGCCAACTTAAATAATTATTATAAATCACTATAACAGGAACCTGCGATGCGCTTACGTTGGCTCACGAACGATTTAACAGCCAAAACCATTTCAACACGGACAATTGCACTGAAAAGCAAAAGATCTTTTAATTTCGCATAAATAATAAATGCCACGACTACTACTGCGTATCGCATTTTGGCATTTGTTTCTGGTGTATATTTATATTTCATACATTCTGTTGGCAGGAAATTGAGCAAATGCCGCTGATGTTTATGATGATGATTATGCTTAGAAGAAGCTACTGCGGCTCTTTTCAAAGATGGTTGACTTATTAATGGTGTGAATCGACACTTGCTAACTTCACATATGTCATCTAATGCTTATAATTGAACTAGGGTTACCACAATTAATTTATTAAAAGCTTAACACTCCTTTGGTCGGGTCAAAGTTACTCCATAATTGTGATGTACTGACAGAACGTGTTTTTTTTTTACAGAAACGCGATGTACTACTACGTCATTTAAAAATAAACTTGTTGCCATTTAGAACCTATAATCTCTTACGATCTATAAATTTGTTTTTTCTGCCGTCTCCTTTTCGATAGTTCATTGAATGCTAACTTAAGAGTATTAAATAGAAAAAGGTGTCTACTTTGAATGCGCTAGCATAGTTTTCTGCATTAATGGAAGCAGCAGGAGAACATATAATTATACACGCATGCAATGTTTACAGCAACAGTAGCAAACATGAACACATATAGTTAACACACGCAACGGCCTAGAGCGATATGCAGTTAAAAATGTGCAGCTAGCTGCATGGTTCCAGTAGAAAATATGTATGAACAACAAATGACTTGTTCAAGATAAGCGGATGCTATTTACCACTCCGACCACTGGCATACCGCACCGATTTTTTTATATCGTTTCTAAGAAATACCATATGGTTTTCTAAAAGAACGAGATACATAAATGATCACACAATTTCGAGAATAGCAATTATTGCGTTGTTGAGCTAAGCGTTGATGAATGTAAATCTTTTTGATTGACATGGAGGCAACCTATACACATCGTCGTTTAAACGAACAATTCATTTACAAGTTTCTTTCAGTTATATAGATAGTTGAAATTAGTTAAACTTTAATAGCAAACTTCGGAGAAGTCGACCTCCTAAGAAATAAAAACAACTGATCTGAAACAGAAAATATGCTAGAATAGTAATTTACCTGTTAAATGTTATGACAAATCAATTCAAAATCTATATTTATATGCCTAGAATTAATTGTAGTTGAATATTTCTAATAACTTTAATTGGCACGAAGAACCAACTAAAGTGGCAGCAACTGATGAAAATCGTGTTATAGATATTTGAAGTCTGCTGAATCGAGATATATGTACGCGAATTAGAAGACAACGCAGACATAAGAGGAGAAAACTATGAAGGGAAAATAAAAACGAAACGTATGTAAATGACTAGAATTCTATAGACCAAATAGGTCAAGTGCGATTCGAGTCCAGAAAGTAAAAGATGTCGTTAATCCAACAAAAGGTTTGGAGATAAAGACACCCTGAAAACCTGTCAAAGGCTAGATGAAGCTTCTTGTGGACAAAAAGATTAACGAACAAATAAAGACAAAATAAATTCCCAAGTTCCCATAATAGTATTATATTCAACTTCATCATAAAGTTGAAACGATATTGGGATGTGAAGACGTTTCGAAATTAGACTTCTTTGCATTCTTATATTCGCATTCTGACCATTAAAATATGTTTGGTTGCAGAGATCTTTGAAGTATATGAGATCTGAAGTATATATGAGTTCAAATGATACTTGTACTCGCATTCGGAACAATGAAATAGGTATATAGTAGTAAAATTTTTTATATTAACTAAGATCTGAAGACATTTTCAAATATAAATGCTTTTCAGTCTTGTATTTCAATGCTAATCCTGGCGTGGCACTACAGTCCTGGAAGAACCTTGGCCGCGGCAAGACAAGGAACCTTGGCCGCGACAAGGCAAGGTTCACGGCAAACATCTATTCCGTCGTTCATTTCTCGATGCAGCTTTCCTCCTACTATTCGGATGCACAATTTGCATAGATCTTCGGACATATCGTAGACGACCTATGAGACAACTCCGCTCTAGTTTGGTATTCAATACCTTTTTTGGTATCCTGGTGTCATTCATCCTCTCAACGTGTTCGAACCACCGCAATCATTGACGATTGACGGTCTCCAATACACATCGTCTAGTTTCGCATTGGTTCGAATTCTCCATCTCTCTCCGTCATGTATGGCTCCAAAAATTTTCCTTAAGATATTGCGTTCCCAGAATCCTACACGGCTTCCATTTGCCTTTTTTAGTGTCCATGTTACTGCTGGTGCTGGTTTTATGATTGTATGTTACCGTATGTTACTGCTGGTTTGATGATTGTAGAATACACTTTCATCTTTAACTGCTTGAATATTAATGATGACATAAGCACATTGAGAAAAGTGTAATACCATCTGTTTCTGGCTGCTATTCGAACTTCAATTTCAGTTGTCAGGCAATTTCTTCCGTTACGATTCCCCCAAAATATTTAAATTGTTTAACTCCCTCACATTCTTCAAAGTGTCGGAAATTCCTCCATCGGGACATGTGCCTGCTGTTAATCATATACTTGGTTTTTATTTGCTTAATTTCTAGTCCCATAGTGGCTGCTTTGGACATCAGGATTTCTATATGTTCCCTTAGTGACTCTTATCTAGTATCTACTATATCTATGTCGTCAGCGTAGGTGATATTTTTGCATGTCCCGTTAAATACGCAGCTTCCAGCGTTAATAGGACACTTTCTTATAACTGCCTTCAGTGCTAGGTTGAAGAGTAGGTTAGATAATGAGACTCCTTGCTTTAATCCTTTCCCTATCAGTAAACTGGCTGTCAGCTCTCCCTTAACTCTGATCTTGCCGCTTGTGTCAGTCAACGCCATTCTTGCAGGTATTGCAAACCCTTCTTAAATCACTCCATAAAGTTGACCTCACAAAATTCTGTCGTAAACAGGCCGAAAGTCTATGAACAATTGATGTAAGGTGGTATTGTATTCCTAACATTTTTCAAGTAACATTCTCAGTGAGAACATTTGATCAGTGGTTGATCGGTTACTTCTGAATTCCCTCTTTGCATCAGCGCTTCTTCTACTTGAGGCTTCTGTCTACCGGTTGTAACCTTTGTAAGGATCTTGTAACCAGTAATCAGTAGAGAAAATCATTTATAACTAGTAGCACAGTTGATCTTATCTCCCTTCTTATGCAATGGTATTATCACTGCAGTATGGGGATTATTTCTTCCCGCGAAATTGTTCCCAGTAATTTGTGCATTTGTTCTACCATACCGCTCCCACAATTCTTGAACAGTTTGCAGGAATACCATCGTCTATAGCGGCTTTGTGGTTATTTAGTTTCGTTATAGCATCCTTCAACTCGACCTCCACTTCCGCCGCATCTTCCGTTACTTTGTATTATTCTCCATTGGACCCTTCATTTAATAACTCAGAGAAATATTCCGCCCATCTTTGCAACACTTGCTCTGGTTCCGCGAGAAGAGAATCATCTTTTTCCCTCCAAACGGACGTGTTCGGCTCAAACCCCTTATTTATTCCTTTCAAACTATGGTACATTTTTCGCACCTCTTGCTGATTACGGCAATTTTCAATTTCCTGGAATTTAGCTTTTTCTACTTCCCTTTTCTTCTGCCTACATATCTTCTTGGCATTTATTCTTTCGATCATATATTTTTGCTTGTTACGTCGGGTGTCCCGCTGTAGATATTTTCCCTTAGCTTTCCTCCTTTTCTCTAGTGCATCGTCACACTTCTGGTTAAACCAGTAATGTCGTCTTGCCAACAAAAGTTTGGAGATAGGACACTTTGAAAACCTGTCAAAGACAAGTTGAAGCTTCTTGTGGACAAAAAGATTGGCGAACAAATAAAAACTGAAAATAAATTCAAAAGTTCCCACAATAGTATTACATTTAACTTCACCATACGCTGAAACGATAAGACTTCTTTGCATTCTCGTATTTACATTCGGAAGATTAAAATATTTTCAGTTGCAGAGATCTTTGAAGTATATGAGATCTAAAAACGTTTTCAAATAATAATTGTACTCGCATTCAGAACAGTGAAATAGCTCTATGGTGGTAGAAATCTTTAAAGTATTTACGACCTGAGAAACGTTTTCAAGCGAGACTTCTTTTGAAGTGTTGTATTCACATTCGGAACAATGAAATGGTTATATTTATAGTGATAAGATGTGGAGACATTTTCAAATATGAGTACTTTGTAGTTTTGTATTCCATTAGGTACAAAGAAATGCTCATAGTGGTGGTATAATGTCTCAGATCTGACCGACGCTTTCCAAGAGATATATTTGTAGTTTTGTATTTGCATTCAGAACACAGAAATGATTATGGTCGAAATTTTAGAAAATATATGAGATCTGAAGACGTTACGCAGTATTGCATTCACATTAAGAACAATGAAATGGTTTCATAGTTGTAAAGGCTTTTGAATTACATGAGACCTGGAGATTTTTTCAATTAAGAGTTTTTTTGTAGTGTTATATTCTCTGTGGGAACAATGAGATAGTTATATAATGGTAACATTTTTAAATTATCTAAGGTCAGAAGACATTTTCAAATATAACTACTTTGTAGTCTTGTATTCACATGAGGAACAACGAAAAGGTAGTGGTGGTTTTAAAGCATCTAACTTCTGAAGATGCTTTCAAAAAAGACTTCTTTCTAGTTTTGTATTTGCATTTAGAACATTGAAATGGTTTTATTGTTGTCAAAATGTTAGAGGTATATGGAGATCTGACGACGTTTCGCAGTATTGTATTTACATTAGGAACAATTGGTAAAGATTTTTGGATTACATGAGACCTGAAGACGTTTTCAAATAAGACATCTTTGCAGCCTTTTACTCGCATTCGGAACATTGAAAGATTTATAGGAGTAATTTTTTTTATGTACCTGATTTGAAAAAGTTTTCAAACAATGTTATTTTGTAGACATATATTCGCATTCGGAACAATTAAATGTGTAGTGGTAGACATTTCTGATGTATCTAAGATCTGAACACGTTTTCAAATAGGACTTTTTTGAAGTCGTGTATTTGCATTTGAAAATTTCCACTGTTGCAAAGTTTTGTTGTTTTGTTCATTATATTTTCTAATTTATGTAGAGCAGTTTTAAATGTGTTTTAGTTTATGTGAAGTAGTGTTTAATTGGTCTGCTTCTTTTGTAATATTTTAAGGGGTGTATAAGGACATTTAAAGAAATAATTTTGAATGTGTAGAATATTATCCTTTGTTCATCCAAAGCTGAACTTTAAAACATTATGAAAAGATGGAAACAAATTTAGTTATACTAATAAAGCGATTTTGGTAACCCTTTCATTATGCTTCTGAATTTTATGCATCCAAAATAACAGCTGTTTAGTCGATTCTACTTGCTCATGGACATCTTAATTGTAGCCAATTAAAATTATATATTTGGCATTAAAAATGTAAAAATGGCTACATTTATCATTCTACACATCGCACTACGTGCACCTTCTTCGCTGATTCAAGTTTATACGCTGTCAAATAGCTAATGCAGAAAGGTATTGTATTGTATAATTAATTTTATGAATAGGTGTTCACAAATATAAATTATAAACGTAATTTTATAAATAATTTTAGATAATTTAGTTTTCATCTATAATCTCATTAATCTGATGAGGAGTGTACAACACTGTATTCCTTTTACAGCTAAACGGCATATATTTTCTAACTTCTATCATAGTTTTATTAAGTCAACATTTTTTAAATGTTTTCAAGTATACAGTCCGCTATAAGAAAATGGTTATAAAATATATGACACTATTCAAGCCAAGAGTGGTACTGCGGTTATTATTACAGATTCAATTAATCATTTTGAAGAATGTCACCTGCAACGACATGCACTGTAGTTGGCATTAATTCAACCAAACAAAAATTTAAGTGTTTCCCAGATTTAATCCTAAAAAGATGTTTATTTGTCCTTCTTGCATCATCCTGGAGAAACATTCATCATTGGTGGTGATTTTAATTCCAAACATGTTGACTGGGGATCTAGACTAATTACAACTAAAGGCAGTCAATTAAGAAAAGCCGTCCAAGAATGGAATTGCAACTTTCATTCTACTGGTAAGCTCACTTATTAGCCCACTGATCCTAATAAAACACCAGATTTATTGGACTTTTTCATCCTAAGAAAAGTTTCTTCTAACTTCAACGATATGGAGGAATACTTCGCTCTTGACTCTGATCATTCAAATATTATGTGGATACTGTGTGAAAGGATAATTAAAAGAACAGTACGTCCTGCTCATGTCAATAAAAATACCGATTGGGAAAGCTGTCGCTTTGATCTTCAAGAGAACATCAACTTGAACATTAATTTAAAGATAGTGACACAATAGGAAGAAGAAGCTGAAAATTTCAATACACTTATTCAGAACAGTTGCTTATATTAATACTAAAGAAACTACTCACCTAACCAAAGGAGTAAATTATCCTGTAAAAATCAGAAATCTGGTTAAAGAAAAACGAAAAATTAGAAGAAGATGGCAACAATCTAGGAATCCCTCTGATAAGACGATCCTACACAACAAAACTCAGAAATTGAGAAGAGAAATCTCAAAACTCAAAGAAGAGTCAATTAACACTTATTTGCGAGATCTAACAACAGATAAAAACACAAATTACTCCCTCTGGAAAGCACCCAGAAATATAGAAAGATCGATTACAGCTATCCCACCTATTAGAAGTGATATGGTTCAATAGGCTAGAGGCAACAAACAAAAATCAGTTATGTTTACAAAGCATCTGGCAAACATATTTACTCCGAATGACATGCAGAAAGATGTAGACTTGCCATTAGCTAATAATCGAAAATCTGAAAACATCTCACCAGTCATTCCAAAAGACGTAGCTGAAGAGATTAAGAAAAATCTTAACCTGAAAAAAACACCAGGATTTAATCTAATTACTGGCGAAAGCCTGAAACAGTTGCTTAGGAAAGGTATTGTTCTACTAATCTATCTATTTAATGCTGCCTTTAGATTAAAACAAGTCCCTTCATGCTGGAAAGTCACGAAAGTAATTTGTTGCCAAAACCTGCTAAAGCACCAAATGATGTGAAGTCTTACAGACGCATATCTTTACTACCAATAGTTTCAAAACCCTTTGAAAAACTAGTACTTAAAAGACTTAAGATCTGAATAGTGAATAATAATTTAATCCTAGACTTTCAGTTTGGTTTTAGACAGAAACATTCTACGATTTATCTAGTACATCGTATTACTATTATCACAGAAAAAGCACCTGAAGGCAAACAGGTCTGTTCTACTGTATTTCTAGATGTTGCTCAAGCTTTCGACAAAGTTTGGCATGCATGTCTAGTATACATACTAAATAAAATGTTTCCTAAACAATATGTACAGATATTAACATCTGGATACATTATTTAGAATTAAACAGGAATGAATACTGCGAGTTGAAAAAAATAAGAGCGGGAGTACCCCAAGACAGTGTACTTGGTCCTATTCTCTAAGTCCTATTCATAGTGATATACCAACCGTAGTATATACAACGGTGACTACTTTTGCAGATGGCAGTGCTCTTCTAACAGTTGATCAAAATCCTGAAGATTCTACCAGAAAACTTCGAGCAGCTACTAATTCACTCATGGACTGGACTAAAAAATGGAAGATTAAGCTCAATGAGGTCAAATTTTTACAAACAAACATGCAACCAACCAATTTTCACTAGAAATAAGTGGTGCCTTATGAACTAAGTGCTAAATATCTTGGGATGACCCTGGAAGGTACACGTCAAAAAGAAAAGAGCTAAGCTTTCACTCAAATATAGACAACTTTATTGGTAGAAACACCAAGCTGTCAATATCTAACAATTTGGTAATCTACAACCGAATTCTGAAACCCGTATGGCTATATGGCATCCAACTTTGGAGTTGTGCCAATGATAGTAATATTAAAATTATTCAAACCATCCAGAATAAGGCGTTTCGCAATATAGTCAATGCACAATGGTATATCCGAAATTCTGATCTCCATCGTGATCTTCAGATATCTACAGTTAAAGACGAGATTAAAAGGTATGCTGGTAAACATGAAGCCAGCTCACATCCTCACACCTTACACCTCACATCAACGCAGAAGCTCTTCAGCTGCTGGACAACCATCACCGCGTCCGATGATTGAAGAGAACCAAACCAACTGATCTTGTGTAGTGTGTTACGTGTAAAAGTAAAGCATAGTGCGCGAAAGAAATGAATATTCCAGAAAAACGAGACGTCGCTGTACTGTCTCTAGAAAACCTTCAACTCTATTCCTTTTTGCTCTTTGCCTTGTTCCTTTTTGCCCAAGAAGCAATATTCCATATATCTAGTTTTTTCAAATTGATGTAGATAAAAACTAGTAATATGGAAATTAAAACAAAACCTTAAACATACTTTTGTTCATAAGTATGTTTAAGGCTAATTCAATGAAATATATATATATATACTACTGATTACAAAACGTTAAACGCAATTTCTCCAGAATTGAAACAAAAAGCATATATGCTATTGAAGACACTCCTATAGAATATAAAGAACACCTGTAAATAAACAAATTAAATAAGTAATAGTGTCTTAATATACAATATTAAGAATTAATAAATTGAAATTTTGACTTGTGTGTAACACCGGTGAAGTTTGATTATATGGGACCCTGTTATTATATAACTGTGCTGTCATATCGACGAAGGATCTTTTAAAAATATATGAACGTATGTATACGAAGATTATTATTCAATTCTTTCGGCCCGATGGAAAAAATTAAAGGGTAACTTTATTTATTATAGGGTGCAACCATAAAAAAAATTAATAGTATATTGTTTTTCTATTTTATTAATTTAAGGAGTAATAAGAAATGTAGAAATAAATAACAATATATTCTATTAAACACGCGAATGTGTTAATGAAACATATTAACAAAATACCTTATAGAGTATTAAAAAATACATAAAAATAATTCAATAAAACTTTTTAAATCTTTATAGCTAATTTTTATACCTTTTGGGGTGCTAAATTCGAATTCGAACTATTAATTTTGAATTTTGTACGTTTCAGTGTTGGGGTCCTCATTTTAATGAATTAAAACTAAATGTTCAAAAACTCCATATGTTTCATACATTTAACAAACCAAAGCCTACAGCCGGCGAATGATGACAGTTTAGACAGCTACGAGGACTGAATATTTAAACTTGATATGTTTCGTGGAAACAATTACCCCATCTTCAGAAGAACTGAATAAATAGTGAATTTTTTAAATTTTTTTTTCAAAAAAACCAATTTTTTGAAAAAGAATTTTTTCAAAAAAAAAATTTCAATAGAAAATTTTAAAAAATTACAAAAACGAAAATGTTAATACACTAATTTTGTCACAATAGCATTAAAGACATGTTGAAGGTATTATTTATTTGCTTTAATCAATTTATTGTTATTAACTTAGGTATTTATTCAGTTCTTCTGAAGAAGGGGTAATTGTTTCACCGAAACATGTCAAATTTAACATGTGCAAACTGTCATCATTCGCCGGCTGGAGGCGTTAGTTTGTTAAATGTATGAAATATGTGGAGTTTTTGGAACACTTAGTGTTAATTCATCTATTAATTTTCATCACCCACAGTTTACTCATAATTGGACCTAAGTCAAACTCTAGCATACTAAATGTGCTGCACGAATAGTAAATAACTTTTAAAATCCAAACAGAACGTTAATAGAACATAAAAGATGTACTTATATTCTTAATGCTAGATCCTACAAAGGGTTTCTGTTGCCATTGGCATATTGGTATTAGCATTTTATGCCGTGCCCATTGGCATTTTCTTTGTCTCCTTTCTTGAAAGCTCCTGATGTAACTTTCTGCCGACCATCTCAGTGAAGTGATCAACACTAATCCCCCAACAAATTGGTGTCCCAGAGTCGCTGAGATTTTGTATCTACTAAGATTTGTTGTTGGTTTTTTCTTGTGTCTTCTATTTTTGTAATTTTAGTTTATAGAATGTTGCAAGTTGTTTTGTTTTTTATGCCAATAATTCATGTTGACATAGAAAGGAATGAACCATGAAATACAAATTGAAATATTTGTTTCAAAGATAACTTACAAAATTGCAATGTTAGTACATGCTGGACCTACTATTTTGGAACAGAATTTTGGAACACACTATACCACATATTTATTATTGGATCATTTCATGACACCAAATTTATGAGTTCCTCGGATCACATAGGAACTTCGCCGTTATAACAATGTAGTTCTGTTATAATTTGCTTGTAATCAATAGCAAGTCCAATTATTGATTATCAGATAACCAAACTTGTTCAGAGCCTGTAACAGATATGAAAAGAATGAGCCCATGAAACTGACTTTCACACGCTCATGGTAGTAAAAGTGCTGTAAATACTTCTGATATTCCTTAGAAGATTTTTTCTTTGATATACTTTATGTTTCTTTCGGTTTTGGTTATCAAGAGGTTCTGAAGACACAGGGTAAAAGATTTTCTATGTGGTATTCAATATAAGACTTGTATATTAGACATTTCAATTGTTTATTCCATTGCAATCGAACACGAATAGATTGAGTAGGATACAAAGTTTTTCCTATGCAGGAGATTGCAGAATACTTGACGGATTAGGAAAGTCGTTAAAAAGTAAGTTTGAAACGTAGATCTGAATCAGAACTTACGCATAGACAGGAGAGTTTTATTTTTGAAGAAAAATTAGTTGTCTCCTACAACATGTAGCAAGGACCTTATCTTAATTCATTCTAAAACGTCATGGTGACGTCCTCTACATAACCTAATTAGTTTTGGTGTTTGACAGCCATAATTTGAATATCAAAGATGGCGCTTGACAGGGCATTTTCGGTTTTTTATTTGAGGGAACCCCCGATTTGAATTTTAATTGGCCATGTGACGGGTGTCTGCATCCGGCACTGCTTCGTATATCATCTTGTTGATAAGAATGTAGACTAAGACTTTGACGTTATGTTATTATTAGTATTCTTTAACGCTAGATGTCACTAGCGTTCTAAAAGTAACTAGATTTGAAACTAAAGGTGCGTCTAGTCTAGTTTTAAAATAGTTTTTCAAAATCTAAATGGAATATTCGGAAAATTATAATTTTTGATTACTTATACTGGTGCATTTGTTTTAGAAGAATTATTGTGAGGGGATCAATTATATTGTGGAATACATATTAATCGTGTTTCACACTTATTACCATTGTACGTGAGTTAGAATGTAAAAAAGTAGCGACACGGAATGGAAACAACAAAAATAATAAAGGATACAGAAAAAAGAGAAGACTCGAATATCAAGCAGAGTATAAACAGGAAAAAAAAGGAGAAATTATTAAACCAAGAGAAAATTACAGAGGCGGCAAAACGTTTAACACCCGTAAATGGACGAAAATTACACTCCATTCGTGAAGAAATAGAAGAAGCTGTAGAGAAACGAACAAAAATTATTAGGTGAACGAAGTGTTTGAAAAGACTTTTGTCGGTATTTTAAAAGCTGCGCGAAGGCATGAACCAGATAAAGATAGCGCACGTAAGACCTACGGGTTATTTGCGGTTAGGGACAAAGCCATATTTACGATTATATATATATATATATATATATATAAATATATATATATATGTACATATTTTTCACGCAGCTAATGATGATTCAGAAGTTGTTAGATAGGTTGTGCAAGCGAAAAAAAGATATTACATTTTTATTAGCTATTATATTTTTATTATTATGCTTATATTTAAAAGCAATTTTTAATTTTCTTTTGTAATAAATATTTCGTATAGTAAGTAATGTACAACTTAAATGAAAGTAGACAAATGGGTGTAACTACCACAAAATGCATAAGCTTTCTCTTTTCCGCCATTATTCTTTTGTCATAAGCGTATAAATATGTCAAATTATATTATAATAGTTTATATGTTTGACAGATTTTCAAATGACAGCTGTCATTTGAAAATCTAAGATGGCGGCTAACAGTGCATTTCCATCGCAAAATTTTTAATTCGCACAGAGGGGGAATTCCCGATGTGAATGTTGATAAAAATAACTAGATTTAAAAAAGTAAATAGATACAACCAAATGTACCTGTACAAAAGGATAGCAAATAATAAAACAAGGGTAGCTTATTGATCAACGTGGTTAGAGTGAAACGCACAGTTTAATGCTAACTAGATAAATCTCGCTTTATTGTAACAAATCATCAGTCTTTCTAGTAAATTTAACAATAACAAGGTATACGTGATATATAAGTAAATAAATGAAAAGTGTATAGTACACCTTTTGGTATATCACACCTATGCGTTTTGGTTTATTTCATTAGAACAATTATGAGACTACATATTTAAAAGTTATCGCATTTGATCTCGACGATTATGCATCAATATTCAGTGCTTTTAATTGTTTATCAAATATATATTGTTAATATTATTAAATTACAAACATGTATAGTTTAATAATTCTATGATTTCCTAAGAATATTAATTTCATAAATTGACATTTAATCTAAATGAATACTAAGGAAATTTTAAAAACATTATTAATATATTATTTCACTGTCCTAACTTAAACTTACTGCCGCCTCAGAATTCAGTGCTTAAGTTCGAACTGCTGGGCTGACGGAGGAACTTCTTGTCTCCCAACGATAGTGACGCTTCGACAAAGTCATTTCTTCTTCAGCAGGGTCGAACTTTTTATGATAGCCAATCCCCCAACCAACAAGCCGAGGAAGATCTAAATGATGTTTAACAATGACTCGTGTGTCTTCAGGTGTTACCAGATAGATATTTGGAATCTTTGATTTAGTTCCTCATCTTTGCTTCTTGCATGGATGAGATCGTCTCCTACGATATCTGTCGCCTCTTCCAGACTGATATTGGTGTTGCTTACCTGTAGCTCAAAGTTATTGACTACATGAATGTTTAACTTCTGCTGAAAATGGACTATTTTCGTCGGCGTATGTATCTGACATCCATCCTGTATTCTTATAATACCAGGTTTCTTATATCGTGGTAGATCTCTTCATTTACTTCGAAGATGGAGGTTAGTACTTTTTCTACGACACCTCTGCTTCTTCTACTGGAGTGTAGTAAATGATTCAGGTTCTCAAACTTTTATTATTGTTCTTCTAATTGTTGATTTAATTCAGAGCAGTGTGCCTTTTGAGCTTTGTCCGAGCTTTCCTTGAATTTTTGGACCACCCGATAAATCGTAGCTTTGTCTGTAATAAATCTGGACACTGGATATTCTATTCCAATCATAAAGATACTTCTAGTAGTATGTGCCACTCCTACATCTTCTCCGAATATCTCTGTTTTCAGATATTGAATACTGAAATTCCCTTTCGCTAATATGATCCAATTCAGCATGGTTAGAATAAATATTATCCAGTGATACCATGCAGCTGACGTTCTCCATTGTCTCTTGTGGTTATAACTTGTAATCTTCAGGCTAGTGGCTTCCCCTGTTGTAGTTAGCGCTGTATCAGGTTCATTTCCTACTTGAATAGGTAGTACTTTCGTTAATATTCCTCCATTTTGTTGAAATTTTGGATTGTAATAACACGTATTCTTCTATTCGTACCTGAGTGAGTGTTGTTTATGATACGTGCTAGCGACCAGCTACTGGGATTTATATTGTCTTTTTTGATGAGCAGGACAGTCCCTGTTTTAAGATTCGCTGTTTTGAATCATTGGTAAGTACTCTCTCGACGAACTATTCCAAAAATCTTCTTTTAGCTACTGGATCAATTTACAACGTTGTAGAAATGTACTGTCGTTGTAGACAATACAAATCTCATGTACTGATCGGGCCTGGTGGTTCTACTAGAGTCATGCCCATTATCAGCTGACTTGTTAATGCAGCTATCTCGCTGATGCCTGCTGTTTGATAGCAGAGAGACCTTGAATTGAGACATGCTTCTATCGGGCAGGTTACTGTACTGAGTTCCTCAAAAGTTAATGGCGTGCTTCCTACAACACCGCGTAGATGGTATTTTAACGACTTGACTCTGATAAACCACCGGTGTGAGGCGGTGTGGCGAGAGCCAGGAACCCCCCCCCCCACCCTTCGCTGCTGCTGCCGACACTCCTTGAATCCCTTGCAATACTGCTTTGATTTGCTTAACTAATTCTTTTGCTGCCCCTACGACATTGGTGCAATTATCGCTTTACATGTGCCGTGGTTGTTCCCTCCTTGCTGTAAAACGTCTGAAGGCTGATAAGAATGAATCTCATGATAGGTCACTCACGATTTATAGATGTATGCCGTAAGTTGGTAGACAAACAACTATTGAGATGTAACCTTTATATGGCTTGATACCTCTTAACTGACTCATCACCTGCTGCGCTGTATCTACCCTAAATCTTATGCATCTTATACATTTCTTTAATGACCCTTTTATCAATTTTTTGTCCTTTATGATCCAAATTTCTCTCTTATATAAAATTTCAAGTTAATTCATAGCCTCCGTGTAATGTTTTACTATGGGCATCATCTATTATCAATTTAATTATCCATGCAGGAATCATGATAGGGTGCTTTCTATTGTACGGAATGTTCGCGTTTTCTAACCTGTCTCCAACCCTTATTATTCCTTTCTTATTCATTACTGGGCATATGCTGAAGCATCCACTAGTTTTGGGTACTTCTTTTCCTTTTTCTAGCTCATTGTATTCCTTCCTTCTGCACGTTTGAATTATCTTTTTTAGAGCTTCTTCTAACTCTGGCGCTGATAATGATCCTGTCCGTGTTATTCTTTTCTCATTTTATAACTGAATCTGCAACATTGGGCTATGACTCTCTTCATTTTTATCAGGCTTGAAAACCAGATAAAAATGAGTCCCACATGCTGTTTTTTCCAGTGTTGCCTTGACACTGGAAAAAACATTTCTTTTTCTCCAGCTGTACTTTAGGGATTTCTGTATTTCCTTAGTTCAATACGTCTTGTTGAAGTCATTTTGGTCCGTACCAAGTACCAGCGTTGTACAAACAATTTTTGCATAAAATCCGAATGATCACATTTGATAGTTTGTTGAATTTGATAGGTAGGGGATTAAAAAATCTTATATTGCGGTTAACAGATCATTTCCGGTCTTTTATTTTAGCGGGAAATTTGAACTGCGCGCAGGCTGCTCTCGCTTTGATTTTTTATAAAAAAAATAACTGTATTTTGTAAAATTTGAAACTGGTTATTTTTATCAAAATTCAAATCGAGAGCACCCGGCGAGCAGATCAAATTTCTGGCTAAAATATAAGACCGGAAATGATCTATTAACCGCTATATAGGATTTTTAATCTCCTACCTGTCAAGTTCAACGAATTGTCAAATGAAGTCACTTTGTTTTTATACAAAACACTTTTGTACAATCATTTTTTTTGTACCGTCCGGGTATTTATTTAAGACAAAGAAAAGAAAAAAATGTTTAAGAAAAATATTTAAGAAAAAAAAGCTGATTTGAAAATTTCGAAAATTTTTAAACATTTTTTAAAATTTAAAAAGTCGTTAAATGAAAATTGTGGGATAGATTTTTTTTAGATTTTTGATAAATATTTTTGGAAATTAAAAAATTTGAAAAATATTTTATAGTTGATTTGGGCAAAATTACAATTTCTAAAAATTTTCTAATGGTTTTCGGCAAAATCGTTAAATATTGAATATTAAAAAAAATTTGTAAAAAAATACAGCTTTTTAAATTTCTAGTTCTTAAAGATATTTTTCAAAATTGAAAAAGTCGTTAACTGAAAATTGTGGGGATATTTTTTTTTAGATTTTTATAAATATTTTATAATTGATTTGGGCAAAATTATTCGATTTTTTATTAATTTTAAAATATTAAATTTCTAACATTTTCTTTAATGGTTTTGGGCAAAATCATTAAATTTAGAATATTTAGGGAAAAAAATTTATTAAAAATCTGTTTCTAACATATTTTAAAATTTCGAAAATTTAAAAAAAAATTCAAAACTTTAAAAGCCGTTAAATGAAAATTGTGGGGATAGATTTTTTTAGATTTTTGATAAATATTGTTTTAAATTTTAAAATTAGAAAAAAATTTTATAATTGATTTGGCCAAAATTACTCGATTGTAATTATAAAATTTTAAAAAAGTTTTATAAAAATTTTTAAAATCTGAAATTTCTAAAAATGTTTTTAATGGTTTTACGCAAAATCGCTAAATTTAGAATAATTAAGAAAAAATTTTTTTTTAAATCAGTCGTACAAAAACAATCGATAATAAGAAATTTTAAGTTGTAGGGTGAATGCTTGTCAGTCAGCATTTTGAAAATAAAATGATGATTAATCAACTGATACAATCATCTTCAGTAGTTTGGTATAGAAAATAGTGGTGCCAAGTATTTGTTAACCAACAATAAATACTTTTCTGGTTAATTCTTCACATAAAATAAATTTTAAAAACATACCACAAAACATATCGAAAAAACATACCACATTCCACAAATTAAAAAGCATACCACAAGTGCATGTAGTTCCTGATGGTAGGAACGATAAAACCTGTAAGTAAAATAACTTTATAAATAACTAGAAATTTAATTGATGAAACTTGAACGCCAGGTTCATGTTTATTCATTTATTTGCCCGTAGTAACTGAATACTAATATTATTTTAGTTTATTATTTTGATGCGGCGTTATTTATTTTGAATGTACGAATATTTATGGTCTATTTGTATGTAACATTGACCAAATCATTATTAATACAGTTAGTTGAATTTATGCATCTATTTTGCGCATTTCAAATTTCGCTGACAGATGCCATCTTGGATTTTCATCTGATAGCTGTCAAACACCCGAACATTTATGATAGACCCCAGAGATAACAGAGTAACGTCACAAATTGTTAAAATGTTTAGATAAATTTAATTTTTAAATGTGGTTTAGGCACTATTTTAATGAATATATTTATTTAGTAGGTCCCACGAGTGGCTCACACATGATTAATTTATGTGACTCCGAAGCATTATCCAAAATGTTTTAACTATGTGGTTTAAGAATATAATTTGTATATACCAATAAATCGATCGTCAAAACATTTCTATCGGAAATACGCCCCTGTTTCTAAAATAAAGTAATTACGAAAAAATATATTAATTAAGTCATCAAATGGCCCGCTACAAAACACATAAAAAAATTACAAACTATAAATCTTGTGTATTTTGGACACCGAATTATAACAATTTTTTGTTTCTTTCTCAAAGTCACATTTAACAGCCGATCCATCCGTATTTATATATGAGTGTGTCAGTTAGTTCCACTTGACGAATTCCAAAAATTACTTGTTAGA
>WYDF02273949.1:0-17773 GCA_009867245.2 Adranes taylori | reverse complement strand
ACAGACAGAATTTTCTTTGCAGGTCATTTGAAATTTTAGTAAAATAGATTCAATTATTATGAAACAAAATGGCGTTTTTCTTCCGTACAACAGTCACATTAAGACTTTTATACATTAAATGTTATGCAAATAATTTTAAAATATAGCCCGAAAACTTTAAACGTACAACGACGAATAGAAAATTTCTAACTTGGAGTTTACGAAATTTTGTTCCCAAAATGCGAAATGCATTCAAATACTTAGTAGTTTTATGGATTAGCTGTTATAAATTAAAAACTTTTTTTATCAATTTTAAATTAAATAGAATGAGAAGAACATTTTATAAACCGCGTTTTAGGATTACTGTTTGTTTAATTAATTAAACCATTTTACGTCATATCAATTTTGAACTGTACAATTATTGAGTACGATAACTTAAACATATTATAAAACATATCATTTTCCTCTATATTGGAATTTAAATACTTGGAATTGTTATTTTTGATTAAATCATAACAATATTGAATCAGTATTGGATTTTGCCTAAAATATATAATGAACTTATAATAGACATGTAAGAAACTAAGATATCCAATACTTTTTCCAATACTCACACTATAAGTTTTTATTTCTAAACATTATATAAAATTACTTGAAGAAAGGCCTACATTGTTAACGATACTTGTAATATATTTATTATTAAATTAAACTGGGACATAATGTATTGAAACAACGAAATTTCCAGTGTCGGATTTTTCACATTTTATTACTTTTAAGATTTAGTTTATATTTTGTGTATCTTTTTAAGGGACTAGATGTTTGAAATATTTCTTCACATTATATTCTTAACTATATGATATTATACTACAAACAATTTAATTTGAATAGTTGTAAGCATCATGTTCTCTGTTTGAAACTTTATTTAGATCTTCGTGGCTTTGTCATTTTTCATCAATCATCCAAATCATCATCACCATCAAATTTTACTTCACAAGGCTGATAGGACACAATGGTGAAACTGCCTGCATGTTATTACTTAGTGTTTAATGCCCCGTGGGCTGCACTGGCAGTTGTATTGGCAGTTAGATAACTATTCATTCCAGGGACGGAAAGTAAATATGGGTTTGTAGAAATCATAACAACTTATTTAACAGAAATTCTTTTTCGGGCATTTCGCACGTAGTAATTTTTTTCCTCAACTAATGTGCCTAGAAGTTTCATAGGCTTTTATTGGTATAATTGTTCTGCAAACCAGGAGAATCCCGTTGATTTTTGTACTTTGTCCAATATACGGATTGTTGGTGGTAGCATTGTGTAAACAATTTCTAGGGTAGAATCTGTAGATACTGTCTTTATGTAAGATCTATTATGCGGTCCTAGATCTGTTACCACATCAATTATATAGGGTTCAACTAGACTACAAAACCTGAAATAGAAAAAAAAAAATGTAAAATTGTATTGGGTCTGACAAAGATTGTCCAAGTGACACAAAAAAAAAACTGAAGATTGCCAATAAAGAAGCAAACACAGAAGAGTTATAGGATTAAACTATAAGAGTTAATAGCTGAAGAAGATAACATATGAACATGATGGTAAAAGACAATTACTTTTGGTTCGTCTGGCATGTCTGACAGCCAGGGGTCATAATATGACAATATCCTACTGATATGTACCAAATCTGGTTTGTCTTCTTACTTTATAAACAACATCAGATTCAGTAACTCAATAACATTTTTTCGCTTCAGCTACTTTCTTAACTGGAATAAACACTTTGACTCTATCACCTATTTCAAAATTTACATATCGATGTTTACTATCAACGTTTTCATCAGTAATTTCTTTCTTTCATATATTTTATACTACTGCACTTCGAACTGTTAAAGCCTTTTCTCTAATGACTATGGCAGTTTTAATGGGTAAATTTAAGGAAACGTCTGTGTTATTCGTGGCAAATATACATGTCCCATTCATACTGAGCTTGGAAGTGTAAAGACTCATCCATATGGGTCAGAGTTTCATTAAATCTTTCAACAAAACCATTGTTTTGGGGGGTGATAAGATATTGTAAATATTTTTACACCCCAAATTTTAATTAATTCTATTACTAATTCTGATTGAAACGTTTTACCCCTAACAGATATAATTTTTTCAAGACAACCATGTCTAGTAATTATGTTCTCTAAAATACATTTTGCTACAGGTTCCGTTTTTCCGGAGCTTAATGCATTGGATTCCACATAACTAGTAGCATAATCCTTGGCAACTCTATTATCATAGTATTGTAACCGACCTGGTGATTTTAAATACGTTTGCCCTTTTTTGCTGATAATCAGGACATACCTTCCCAAAAAGATCTATATTTGATAGATATTTTTGTCGCAAAATTAAGTCGCAACTGCGGTCGCGATAATATATTTTAATATTCGGCATCCAGTCTCTTTTCATGCAATTCATTAATAATTTTGTGATTTTAAATTAGTTCTAGCATTACTTTATTAAAAATAAAAATAAACTAAAAACATAGACAATTAATATAAAATTAACTGATAACAAGACATTGATTTTCTTCAAATAAAAAGTAAATTACAAATACAGTATGTAAAGTTTAGTTAAATGTCTTCCCACTGGTACTTAGTCCCAATTTGGTATTAACAATTTTTTATCTTATACTTGAAACATATCCGAGAAAAAATTGATTCTTATGTAATGTAAGATTAATATGAACTGTTTATAAATGCATATAGATTGGGACGCTAATACCAATGATTGATGTCAATAATATCGCTAGTAATGTGTATATCTCTATATAATTAACTTAAATGTTATGCCATACATAGTATTTGTAAGGGATTAATTGATAGGCAAAGTTGTCCTTCATGGAATTAAATGAGAGACAGTTTTCTTATTGATTGTTAAACAAGAAAAACAAATGCTATTTCATGTGTTAACAAAAATAATTATTTTTGTCTGATCATTTTCGATAAAATATTTTAATATGTATTAATTTTTATGGTCTTTTTTATTGTTACATATTTGCATTTACCTATGTTACTATGTCAATTAATAGTTGAAATGGGCTTTTATAGTCTATGATTGCTGATTAATAGGCTTCTAAACAGCACCGGTCGAATCTTTATATGCGATACTACCAGCAACACTCGAAAAATGTTAGCTGCGGTTGGGTAAGTTGGAATTACTCAACTTTGCGCCAGAACTACTAGTCGGTCACGTGACATTTAAGTTGTTGTGTTGCAATCATCTCTAAATCTCACTCCCGCAACAATTCTCACTTAGACTGAATAATAATCTTTTTACATATGGTGAACCCATGCGTCAGAACACTATGAAATCAACCATAATAGGCAGTTTCAGAGCTTTAATTTCCACAATATTGTCACGGTTAATTTTGTGACAATATAGGTTAGTGAGTTTTTACTAGGTAAACAAGCTCAACTTTACTGAATTAACCCACCCAGTTATAAAAAGGGATCGAAAACACATGTTATTAATTTATTTATTTTAATATAATTTAAATTCAAATTCTTAGTTAGATCAGCTCAGAATAATAAAACTCAATATTTTTGTTATTCAATGTTTTCATGAAAAGAATAACTCGCATGCGATAAATTTTAACACCAATTCTCAAGTAAATAAAATAATTATCAAGAAACATTAAACAGTTCATTAGTTTTACTTGACAATAAAAATTTGTGACAAGAATAAATTCAAATTGAAATTAATTTGTTTGAGATTTTCAAACTAATCAATAAATAATATAATAAAAACTACATTGCACCTCTATATTATTTTTAAGTTAAAAAATTCAACAATGAACTGGTCGTTTGGGGGGGGGGGCTGTCTTTGTAAGCGTTGCTTCCCCTACATCAGCTGTCGACCGCGAATCACTTGCCAGGAGCTGTTTCTGTAGTTTCTACAAGTTCCTCTTCTAATTTTCTCTCATTAAACTATCTCGCTATTTCATTACCAAGTGGGTGTTGAACCTCCTACTCAATTTTCCTATTCTTACTGCAGCCGTTGCAAAGCAGTTCCCGTTTGAAACGTTTCATTTACGTTAGTTTAATATGACATCTATTTATTTATTAATGTAAAATATTTAAACTTCTGAAACTAATCTGATTATTTGAAAACACTGCTTAAAGAAATAAAACATTTCCTAACATTTAGCCATCATGACTTATGTGTCTTCAAAGTATATACCGCAGGATTAATAACAAATTAAGACATAATTTTTACCGCATTACAATATCTTTCAGGGTTCTGAGCTGGAACATTGCTGTGAACAATCCTTTCGATAGATATTCCATAAGTTGTTCTCCAACTTTTGTGAGAGTCACAATGGGTTACCATCAATTTGACACCTGGAAGTATTTGGCGGACAAATTAATAATTCATTTCCTATAATCAATTATGAAACTTTGTTTTATTCCTCTCATTCAACTCAAACATTTTTATTGAGTAATTATAGAGTGGTCCATTATAAGTTTCTATAAAGTACAAAAATTAATAACTATTGATCGCTTTATTGAATTTTATTTGTTTTGTTATTAAAAACCGTTTCAAACGAAATTTTTTCATGAGATAAAAACTGGATTATGAATGAACTATATATACTGTTAACTAAAAATATCTTTTTTAAAACCGAAACCGATCGCAAAATAAATAAATTAAGAATGTATTATATTTACTATTCTTTAATAGTATTGAATACTTAAAACACATGGAATGGCGTTTATTTAAAATAATTTTTCATAGAATTAAAAAAGACAGTTAGTTAGGAATTTACCATATCATGTAGTATTAAAACAAAAGGTACAATATTATTAATGCTATTATAGAAATTAAATTAATTTTATAAATTTTTGTTTACTTATAAGAGGCAGTAATTTAAAACTTGTATCTAAACTAAAAGCTTAATTTTTACAGATTATATAATAAAATTTTGACATTTGAGGACCAATACAAAACCGATCAGAAATCAAAATCTATAATTAAAATTTTAAATTATTGCCGTAGAAATTTTTTTCTTACTTTATAACAAATTTGTTGATAAGTTTGTTTCTAGGTAAACACTAAATTATTTAAGTAGGTGATACATATAAGTAGGAATAGTTGATAGGGAATATTAATTGTTTTATTCAATACATCGATAATTGGCCAATAGTAGTAACTATTAATTTTTTGAATTTAATCAAAGTTTATTTCTAGAAAACACCATATTTCCTGTCAGCTAGCTTGAGTTATTTAATAGTTTAGTGTCAGTGTTTTACTTGTTATTTCGCATATAGATCTTAGTGACTTATTGTTTATTTTCATCGTTGCTATAATAAATATAAACAATTATATAGATGTAGTTCGATATATTTAGTAGTATGGCAGCAAACTAAAAAAAGAAATTTTTAAATAACTGTCAGTGTTTAAATATAATTGATTATGTGTGTTATGATTATAATTTTGTAGTGTTCTATGAACTTGATCAATATAATAATAAATATAACTGTCGTATGTAAATTAGTTGGGTCAATTATCTGTGTGCCTCTAGCCAATTTTTTCGGTAGTGACATACTCCATACTTCTTGCCAAATTATTAATATAACTAATTATTTAAGAAAATTCTTCGGTTTACGTGGAAAGGTACTTCAATCTAAAATGATGCTCTACACTTACAGTTACTCTTTTAAAACAATTACAACGAATTTATAAATTTTCACATTTAATCATGTTTTGGAGAGTTTACTATCGGGTTCTTATGATCCTAATCCGACCCGGACCATACGGACAGCCAATGAATTTGCGAATATTATAAATCAACTTTCGATTATTGAGTACGTGATGTGCGCGTGTTTATATTTTCCGGATTTTTTGATACTGACTTCAGAAAGAGAAAATTCCTATGGGCCAAGTTGATATAAAATTCCAAAGGTTTGCTTTTTTTTGAGGTTATATTTACCTACCGTGTTTGCCCGAAAATACGACCCGGTCTTATAGTAATTTGTGCGGCTTATTATCAAGGGATGTCATGCACAATAATTAATATTTGTTCATGGTCAAGACAGGTTCAATAATTAAATTAATTCAGGTCCAGGAGAGACCAGGAAATTTATTCAGGTCCAGGAGAAAATGAACAAAATCATTTATTCTAATACAGTTTGGTCGACTTCTTCTGGAACAGTAGCATATAGCTTCAAATCCCGAATTCCGGTCAGAGTTTTTTCGGACTTCATTTTCTCTCTAGACCATTGGCCCTCAACATGTCATCTTGATCAATAGAGCTCTCCTCAAATGAGCTCTTTTTGTCCATGTGGCCTGCTCGCAAGGCAGTGGTAACACAACTGTACGTTATTTTATCCCATGTATTCTTCATCCAAGTAACACCTTCTTGTAGCTTTGTCTTTAAATTGTCTTTAAATGGCTTGTTTATTGCATTATCAAAAGTTTGGAGACACGCAGTGATTCATGTGGGAATCAGTATTTGATAAATTCTTCGGTCTGCAAGAAAGTTATGCATGGTTTTGCCACCTCACAAAAGATGACCACCTCGCAAAAGAAGTGGTAGCTATAAATCGACCCACTTTATCATTCCTGCTTGTATGTAAGAAGCCTTTTCAGTCTCAAGAGTATAAACACCTGAAACACTTTCGATTTCATCTTTCTTGCCCTTAGAGACGATTAGAGTTTTCTTCAGATCGAGACGAATTGCCAAAATACATGTAATGCGTGCACTTTCGTAGCCAGTGGAGGGAATATATGTTGCAGAGGCACCCCTCTGAACAATGGTAGTTTGAGATCCTTGACCCATAAACACTGCATTTTGAACCATAGCAATCTTGTTCGAGAATTGATACTGTCAACGAAACACTTGAATGCAACGCTCGTTTAATCACCTCAGTATCTTCCAACTTGAACAGTGTTGTGCATCTTCTTAGAGATAGTTCATATCGCTGAAGGAAGCCATTCACCCAGTGTTGTGATGCTTTGAATTTGTCTGGCGATATGTCTATCCGTGATGCCTTTGCAAGTGCTAATGCTTGAATATCAGCCCTGCGAACAACCAAATATGTTGCTCTCCTGTCAGCAATCCATCCACAGATATGTGTTCTAATTCAGTAAATTTTGGTTGCCGACCTAATCCACACGCACGCTTCTTGGCATTTCGTTCGTCGACTTGTTGACTGAGGTTACTGTACTCTGATTGCCATTTTTGGACCATCCATGAGCCAAGTTCTTCTCTTTGCTATAAGATTTGTATCCCTGTAGTCTTCCACAATTCTTTTCTTGTACTTGACGGAATAGCTCTTTCTTTTCGCACTCATTTTATCTGAGCATCAAATATTATTATCCTTTAAATTTATTATTTAATCAAGTGCGCAACTTCCGTTGCTAACGCGACGTATTGAATATGGAAGATTCTAACTTGTCACAAGCACGTCCATTTGTTTCAAATGTGCACGTGCGTTGCGCCTGCACTTGATCATCCGGCAATAAGGCTGATGATGTTATCTGGAACTTATTTTAGCGATAGGGCTTATATTTTCCATAACGGTCCAATAATGCAGATAGCTATATATAGTACATGGGGGGGGGGGTAAATTTCGTGGTCAGCGAAGTCGCATTCAATATTGGCCAAACATAACAAACAAGAACATATTTGTTGAGTCCTTGGAATGTTATAATAACGTATCCCATTTAAATTTTCTACTCTATAATGGAGTGGCACTGCTTTTGCACTAATCAGAAGATGTGAAAACCAAGGACGCGTAGATCGGGTGATTAATCGACGAAAGTTAATTAATATAATCCGAAAATATAACTGGCTGTTAGTTTCTTTATGGTCCGTGTCAGATACGTTATGATAGAGTATAGACCGGGCCAGAACTCTCCCAATACATATTACTGCTTCACTAACATGTCCACTAAATCATACATATATTAATCGCGATCTTTTTGTCTTTGGATTTGTAGGAAACACTAAAGACAGTGTCCTTATTGAGCAATACGCAACGCAAAATATTATTGCTGTTGGCTTTTTTTGTTAGAATAGTAGTAGACATTCTGAACATAGCGAAGTGTTATCGGTTGTAAAACAATTACTGTCAAATGGCAACAAATAGCGCCAACACACTTTAGAATGTAAAAAAGAAAGAACTACTCTAAAAACGAAACGCATATTTGTACATAAGAAGACAGCACCATTAAACTACATCAGAAGGCATTAGAAGTATCAGTCTTCTGACTAAGAAGGCTTCCAATCAGCATTATCTATCGCTTTACAGCTTCAAGTGGGCCCCAAAAATCTTACAAAAGCAGTATTCTATTTTTTTATAGGTTTTCGCCCGAGTCTTGAAATATTTACTTATCTTGAGTCACTTATGTTTGAACACTTTTCTGCGAGGAATAACATGACATACCCATTGTCATCGTAAACTAACCACTTTATCATGTCTTTAAACTTAAGATAGTATCTAGAATGTTTATAAATAGAAGAATTTTTTTCTTCTCAGGGACTTTGATATAACTTGGAAAAATCTTCTATCGGGAGCTTTAATTTATTTTTCTAAGAATTTCATCAACTCCGTGTCCAGTTTTTTTATTCAGTAATTAACAATTACGTTGGCGTTAATTGTGAATTTCTAGTTACCTTGTAATTACCCATAAACTTTTTCTGAATAAAATAAAATTATGTAATTGGATTCTGTAATATAAATTTTATTTGTCTAGTTTTCTGTATTGTTCAAAAATTCAATAATCATTAATTACTCCCTCATGGATGTATTTGAAGATTGAGAAGTGAATATCTATAGTAGTGATGAAGAGGTTAAGAGGCATCAAGATCATTAGGCAACGTCTAATGATTCATTGCTGATGACTTTGTGAGACTTTGGAAAAATTCTGATGCATTTATATTAGGGTGTCAACTTTATCCTTGTAAAGATATTATTATCAAGGCGAGATTATACTAAGCAATTTCATTAGGGTTTTATAGACCTTAGTTCCATCGACATCAATTAAATCTTTATTCTTCTTTAAGTGCCATGTACTCCGAGTACGTTAGCAACCAGAACTGCAACCTTATTTTATCTGCGACAGCTCCAAATTATATTCTAGAAGATAGGTTGAACCATTGTGTCAAGTTCATCAATCGTGACATTTTTCTTCCTCCGTGGCTCCGACGACCCGTAATTTTGCCCTGAATGATGTTTCGAAGAAGCGTCAATTGTCAGTATCAATTGTTAATGCTTGCTCAATATTGTTTAGAACTTTACTGAAGATCAGCCATTTTGTTTTCCTTACGTTCAGGTGTAGAGCCATTGCAGAATTATGTATCTCGACTGCATCCAATAACGTTTGCATATCGCTGGTAGCTATTAACATAGTGTCGGCCTCATATCTGATATTATTGATGGGTATTCCGTTAACTATAACATCAACGTCACGTTCGTTTAACGCCTCACCCATAATAAATTCCGAATATAAATTAAACAATAGTGGCGATAGGACACAGCCCTGTCTCACGCCCTTCAAAATATTGATGTTTTCTGTTGTATCGTGATCGTATTATTCGTATGTCGCTGTTGTCTAGGCCTGAACCAGTTTTCCATGCTGTACCATGTTGAACAACTTTCCGTAGTCAATAAAACATGCATAAACGACAATCATTTATATTACGACAACGCTGTATCAGCACCTGAATTCTGTAAAGAGCAAACTCGGGTGCAACCCATGTTTTCCTCACACTTAGTGTATATATTTGTATGAATAATTTTCAGAAAGAGCTTCAAAACGTGGCTCATCATTCTGTGATCACTACAGACTTTAGCCCTAGGTTTCTTTGGAAGTGTAACAAATATGAACTTTAATCAGGTTCTATACACGCTGTTAAATAAATCCGACAATGCGTCTTCAGTTAAAGCTTTTCCATGTTTTGCTTGTTCTATTGCATGCTCTACGTCTCTTTTTGTAATCTCTAGGTCATTATCAATAGGAGTATTGATCTTGTATCCTCCCCGTACAGGTTTTAAACTTACAATTTCCATTTCCTCAGCCATTAATGGTTTTCATATTTGGTCTACCAAAGAAATTATGCATCTATTCCTGCACATGTCCGATTCTTGTTTTGAGTTTTTTATGCATGTTAAATTAATGACATTTTAAATTGAGTTCTTCAATGGATTTACATTCGTTACCCAACCAGTGTTCCTATTTCTACGTATTAAATAGCGTCATTATGTTTGTAGCTGCAACGTAAATCCATCATCCGCAGTATATATCCACGGTTTAATCTGTATGGTCCTTGATGCTTTTAGCCTGGTCCGAGTTACTGTATTAATAGCTTCTTTTATTGTCCATATAGACTCGACTTCATTAACCAATTCTGGTTCATTTAAATTGCTCAATTTGCTCTGCACAATTATTCTGATATTCTCACCATGCAGTTTCCTTACGTTATGCGAGGCATTTATCGTTTCTTCGTACATCTCTTCAGTTTTAATTTTATTGTTGCTACTAGAAATTTATGATCCATAAACACATCTCCTGGGCATGTCTTCACGTCCGCAATAAAAGCATTATTGATCATTATGTAATCTATTTGGTTTCGCGTATTTCTATTCAGGTTTGAAACCTATGTATACAAGCGTCTTGGATGGTGTTTAAAGCAAGTTTTGTTCTTGACAGAATTGTACAAATATATCATCACTCTCATTTGCCGCACCCAGTCCAAAACCGACAACTGTATCATCGCGCCTACCATAACCAACATTTGCGTTGAAGTCACCAATTTTTTCGCCAATTAGATAACCGAGTATAAACGTTCTCATCATCCGGCGCATCCGCAATTGGTGCGTACACTGGGTTAGATTCAACGTAAATGGTTTGTCGTGTATTTTAAATAGTGCAACTGTGTCTGGAATTGGCAACCAATGTGTAACGCATCTTGCTACCTCCTCGCTCAACATAAATCCTATTCCATTACTGTGACGACTCCCATCGTTATCAAGTAGTAAATGTTACCAGAGTCACAACTATTTGTAGTCTTTTAATTTTGCATACAACTTTAAAAAAGCAATAGTTTAAATTTCAGTCCTTTATTGTTTTTCAAAGTACTTGCCACAATTGTCGATATACTTTTGCATTCGCTCCAATCAATTGTTAAAACACTTAATCCACTCTTCAATGGGTATGCTCGAAATGGTCCATATGCTCGGGGGTCGACTCTGATTGAAATCGTTAACTACGCAGTGCATTCTTGATGGCGGGAAATGTAAAAAAATCATTGGGACTTAATTCAGGACTGTACGGAACATCAAGCAATTCGATGTTTTGCTGCTCCAAAAACTCAAATGTTTGTCGAGCAGTGTGAGCACTCGCATTGTCATGATGAAGGATGATCCGACGCTCTTGGTTGTTTTCTCGCAGTTCAGAAATGATTTATGGCAAACATATTTGATTTTGATACAAAATTTGCGACTATTTTTGTCGACACACTGCCGGTACGGATTACTTTGGTTGTGTTCTCCTCATATTGAAACGCCCAAACAGTAGACTAACGTTCATTCTCGGGTTCATAGGAATAATCCAAGACTCGTCACCACTGACGATACTGTATACATTTTTGGAGCGGCCTCTGTTGAAACGATTCAGAGTTCTCCGGTACCAACTAAGACGAGCCGCCATTTGTTCCTCGGTCAACAGATGCGGGATCCAACGAGAAACTAAGTTTTTCACGCCCAACCCATCATGTACAATCTTTTGGATTAAGTTCTTAAAAATATCCAAAGAACTCTCGATCTCCCGGCAAGTTACATGACGATCTTCATTAATCATCTCGCGCACATCATTAATGTTTTGCTGAGTGACCAATGATTTTGGTGGACCTGGCTTAGGATCATCGCTGAGATTTGTGCGCCCACGTTTGAATTCAGAGTACCAGCGAGAAATTGTCGGTTGATGTTGTCCTTCATTACCAAAAACAGCAGCCAACTCGGCAAGACATTATTGTTGCGATAAATTTCTTCGAAAGTTGTAAAAAATATCGCTGGGAAATGCTATCGATTCAGTTCCATGTTTCTAAACGCCTTACTAACTTTAAAACTTCACAGTGACTAAACCACTTGTTGTATTTTGACGAAATTTTCAACACGTGTCAATGTAATGTTGAGGTTAATTTAGTAACTATATTTTTTGTTACTTGCGTCCTCTATGTGGGTATATGCAAAATTAAAATTACATCCCTCGTAACAACTCCTTACATTCCATGTTCCAACTTTCTTCAAAGTTGAGCCGGAGATTCTTAACACCCCTGCCCCATTGAAATGCCCCAAGTACTTGGTATTGTTTATTTTATCGACCATGTGATGAATAAGTTTTTACTATAGGATGATTCTATTTATCCATCCTGGGGAATTATAATGTGGTAGTTTCCCGTTGCTTTTCCTCATCCCAATGCCGTTCACCACTTATGTGTACCTCCGCTTTCGGAAGCGATTTCTCATCCCCCTGATAATAGAGTGCCCTTCCGTATCTCTAGGTCTCGGTTAATTGCTTATACTTGGTTTCCGTCTACGTTAGCCGCTACTTGATTCGTTAATCTCTTACTATTAACTTTCAAGATAGTATTTTCGGTTTCCGAAATTGAAGCCATCGATTTAGATGTTTCAATTCGCTAATCTGGGAGATGGTATTGAGAATTATATTGCACTACGTCTTTCCACATTTCAGGACTATTCTCTTCAGTAAAGAAGAAATATATTTTATATATATTTTATAAATTACTCCATTTAAAAAATATATTTTCTATACATTTTTTTTTATTTCTCTTCGGATAATGAATGAATTATTGATCATTTGATGCATCATTATCACTATTATTAACCTTTCTCACGTAACAAATCCTGTTTTTCTCTGTGATTTTCTAACATTTTTGCTAAATCTCTATTGAGATGATTCAAGTACTTAACATATTAACATATTATTAATGAACCAAATAAATAAAAAGACAGTGTTTGTGTTTGTACAAGTAACTATTAAAAATATATAATATACAAAAAAAACGTAAGTTTATATTTTTAATTTTATGTATATGTATGACTAATATTTTCTTGTGTATATTTTGTACATAATTATAATATAAGTATATTTTATTTGTATTGTTAAATCACGTCATAAAAAACGAACAAATTATATTATATATTCACAGAGATTAGCACGATATTAAAACATTCACATTCACTAATGCTTACACGTTCAAAAAGACTTTTAATACATTATTACTACATTATATACATATTATACAATAAAAAATATAAATTATATATGAAACACAAAAATACAACAGAGAAACAAATTCAAATATTTTAACTTTTAAAATAATACATGTATTTTCGGAGCTATATGTATATATACATATTTATATATTATGAGATTTTATCTTATTAAAAGTTAAATTAAATATGTTATAAGCTATATATACATCCAATTTTTCTAATCGATCCTTTTATTGGTCTTGTTTTGTTTGTTACATTTATTTGTTATTGTTTTGCCTTTGTTTAATTTTTCATAGATATTTGTGATATATGCCAAAACATATTTTGGGTTTCGATTAGGAAAATGAATGCAATAAGGTTTAATATTAATTTAATTACTCAAAGTCAATTCTTGTTTTTCTGTTAGATTCAATGTAAATAAATTATATTACATTGCAGAAGTATAAAAAAATGTATTCATGTGTTTTTGAACTGTAAGATTATTCCTTCTAATTACCTATATTTAACTCCTTATAAATGATATAAATATGATTTGATTTATAATAAAAACGATCAGTTGTACTTAGAGAACTCATGTTCTCTAAATTAAAGAATTATTTCGACATATTTGCAAAGGAATTTAAAACTGCCAGATATAGTTACGCTACTATTATCGTCGTAAAGAGTAAAGTCTTGTCTTCATCTCTTTTTAGCATTATCTATTGAACAAACAAAAACTAAGGTATGTAGAATGTTTTCTCTAAATCTATTATGATGTTTTACATCATATACATACATCCTAGTGGCACAAATAATAAATTAATAAACTGTGACGACCAACAAGCTCTTTACGTTGTCGCACTGTGACAGTGGCAGACGGTCTACGTGCCGCCCCTTCCTGGAGCGCCAAAATATGCGACGTACAATGCTACGCTGAACAGAACTCCCACACGCGAAGCTGCTAATGGGGAGTCTAGCGACTGTCACTAATGGCGGAAGTAAACATCTTATTAATTACATAATAGTTACGGTCGGAAATGTCTCGAGCGTCACGTCCGTTTAAAGTGAGATCGCACTTCGAATTTATGTTGTTGTTTGTCGGTCACCAGTTTCCACTAAGGGCTTAGGTAGCTACGAGTCTTCTGAGTTGTTTAGAGGTTCTTGTTCTTGATTTAGGGTATCTGTAAAATAAATCCTATCCACTAATGAGTGAAACAGCATTTGAGATTTAACAAAACCTTGTATTGTTCTTGTATACAAAATTAACAGACAGAAAAAGAATATAAAAAAATGTCAGTTAATAATCGTATAAACAAATCAAATTAATTTCTTAATAATAGCGGTCAAACAAACAAAGCTCTTAAGCAGTCTATATATAGCGGCACAAAGGCTTATTACTAAAAACCGGTGATAATTGATTAAACGGTGCGTATGTTATAGCGGCAGTGCATGACAAGCAATATGATAATGCGGTGATAAAATAACGAAGCGGCGAGCATGCAACAGCTATCAATTATACAGCGGGAGGGGTTGGTGAGGCTAATTCTCAAAACATACAGAGTAGCGGAAAGGTACTTTGGTTGGAAACTAGCTACTACGACGCGTGACGCAAAGAAGACAATGATGTCACGAGGTTATGTATCACTCTACTGCGGTAGGAAGGAATTACTACGACGTATGACGCTAAAAAGACAATGACGTAACGTCACCTTGTGATTACCAATCGCTGAGAAATGCATAGCCAAAAGTATCACTCTATTGCAGGACAGAGGGTTCACGGAATGGGTTGGAGTGTGAAACAACGCTATTTAGACTCATGAATACGGTCTAACATAAGGAATGAACGGAGAAAGCTAATCAACACATGCAAGCATAATAATACAACGGAAATAGTGTACATTAAATAATAATGCTCACCTAAAACGCTAAACACTTACGGCTTATGTGGCGGTGGCTGGTGGTTCGGCGGATTGCTATCTAGCTGTTTGACTGGATTCTGATGAGGCTCATTTAATTTGTAAATCTATTCTAAATTTTTATAGAATACGGAATGGTAGAAGCGCATGGAATAGAAGCGCTACAACCAGCAGTTACATTACGCATTGTATATGCGATGCGTTCCCTACTTCATTCATATGAATATATACAACTCACATATTACAGCTGTACACACTTAAATGTGTGACGGCATCTATCCTTCTTTCAAACTATAGCTAACTGTGTCGCACATAACACATGTCGCATCTAGCATACGTACATGTCGCACATAGCAACATATATCACTATACAACAAATAAAATTTCTTTACAAAGTAATCAAATATAAAAAAGTTTACTTTTTTGCTCCTTCTTTCCTCATTTTGTTTTAATCATTTTCCTTATTATTTTCTCTTTCCTACCCTCCTTCCATGATTCCATGCTCATTCATACCCACATTGCATCGCTCCATCATTTCTATTACACAAACTTCCCGGCAGCATTCATTACAGTCACATCTTCCTCTTATTAATCTCAAACATTATTTGCTCTATTACTTCTGTGTGCCTTACCATGTGTCCCATGTACACCCTCCAATTACTCACTACCATTCTTTGTTCATCCATCGTTCAACATTTCGTCACATGCATACAACCATTACTTCCACGTTTCTTCTTCCTTCCCACATATTCTACATAATAATCCAATTTCTATAGATGGACTTAATATTCTATGAAAAAATCCTCAAAAAAGAAATAAAAAAATTACTTGAACTTCTTTCCCTATTAACCATCCGATATTTTCACTTACCTCGCTGCAACACCTAAACCTTGCTGTCATCCTCTTTTCTTTCATACTTCGCGATCTGAAATATTTCAAATATCTCCAACCATCAAAAATTCTTATTTCTTACTGTATTTATTAATTCTTATTCATTCATGTCTCTCTTGTACTTCCACGTCGTGCAACGTTTATTATACCCTAATTCTAATCCAAAAACACCGAATTTCTAATCCAACCCCTGAATCTCATGCAAGAGTAAATTATGTTACAAACAGAATAAAATATAAAAAAGCAGCCTAGTAGTTACAGTGTGGTTGAATCTACTGCTCTCTACGCAACACCAATGTGGACGCAGACGATGGCAACGCTAGAATCAACACACAACAGGCAGCACTTTTGAGGGTCACGTGCGCATATCGCACAGTGTCCCTAGATGTACTGACAGTTATTGCAAGTGCTATACCAATAAAGCTCCTTGCTTTAGAAAGGACGCGGTCCTATATGTGTAAAATCTCGCCAAAACAAGATCACCCTCAGTCCCTGGCCAAATGACAAGAAGAGTGGGACAGGAGCGTCATAGACCGATGGACACACAGGTTGATATCTGACGTGGGGAGATGGTGTAATTCAGCAAAGGAGAGTCCAAATTATTACCTGACACATGAACTGAAAGATGGCAGCATTTCATACACAATTCAACCTTGCCTCAATCTATCATATAATTCATATATTGACCATCCACTACATCTTTCTCCTATCCCTAACCGTTATTTTCATCTTCCTTACGTATCAACATAATTGATTTCACGTACACTCTTCTTACAATTCTCTCCTGAATATCTTTCTTTAATACTTACCATTTCCTTAACCCTATACACCCAACATTGCAACACTATTTCACTCGGAGTCGACTGTTCCACACCTAGCACCCTTTTCATATATTTCATTCTCATTCATTCAATTTTCTTTCTTTATTTCACCGCCCATACTTTAGACCCATACAACATTATGCTTGTCATGCATATTTTTAAAATCATTATCCTCATTCGTTATTATTCACCATACTTTTTTTTCCATACATACCCCATTCTTTCCCCTTCCGCTTGTGTAGTTTACGCTTACATTCTCCATCCATTTCAACTCATCATGTACCCTAAATATTCTCTTTTCTTGCCACTTTCTATCATCTATCCATTCAATTCAAACACTTCACTCCTACTATCCTTTCCCCCTTTCTTACATACCATCACGTTTGTTTTTTCAATATTTATCTCCAATCCTCTTTTTAATATAAATCTGTTAACTCTATAGTCTATTTCATTTCTTCTCTACTACTCGCCACATATCATCCGCATAACCTATCGACCAAAACGTTTCATCGCCTAATATTACCCTTCCAGACTGCCCATTTTTCAACACACTCAAAATCAGATACATAAACATAAAACAGGTGCGCACTCAACGGGCATCACTGTCTTACACCTCTATTAACGCTAAACCATTCTGACACTCTCTTTTCCACTTATTTTAGACTGTTCATACAAACATGTATGTTTAAATTTTAATTTACATTTAAATGTAAGCGTTAATTTGTTCATGTTTTTAAACTGTTCGTATTCATACATCAACATTTTCATTCACATTTAGAACAATAAAAGTTTTGAGATGTTTTTAATATATCAAGTTTGCATTGTGCTTTATCAAGCATTCAAAATTTTGCTGAGGTTTGAATTAGCTTATATGAATGTGATATAAGTATATTTATCTTTACGCTAT
>WYDF02273938.1:5344-17774 GCA_009867245.2 Adranes taylori | reverse complement strand
ATAGACTATTCAATTACTCTTTATAAAATTTTTCTTTTAGCCGTTTTTGGACCTTTAACCCCTGGCATCAATTTCTTCCTTTGTTGCATTTCTCAAAGCTTTGATAGATCTCGTCATATGATAATACCTTTTAGGAGGATGAGATATTGTAGAAGCTGGAATTTATATTCTAACGCACTACTATGGAATGTCTTAGCGAACAATTAGAATTAATCAAAATATTTCTTTGTTTCGCCTAAAATTAAAAATGAACTTTGTTAATTTAGCACTTAATAACATTACGTATTTACTAATTTAGGATTAACATATATGTATAATGAGTTGTCAATCAGCTACATTGTGTTATTTATATCGATATTTGTCACAGCGTTTGCGATATAACTATCACGTAGGCTGGCATGAAATTAGGTGCGAATATATTTTAATCATGTCATTTTTGATTAAATTTGACCTAGATAATAAATATGCGAAAGCATACTAAAACACAAGAGATGTAAGCGTCACATATGCCCCATGATTCGCTAGCAAGTTTATACGTCAATAAAGAGAATGTCTGCTATAAAATGTTAAAATATTTATTTTATAGTTGGAAGTTTATAAAGCTCTAGTTTGTTAGACGTAATTAAAGTGGAATTATAAATAACGAAATGATGTAATTAAAGAGGTGCTTATTCTTGTATTAGGGTACTAAACATGCTGAATTCTGAAGCTGAAGCACTAAATACTAAAGATATCTGGTACGTAAAACTAATTTAAATTACATTAAATTTTCATTTTATAACATACTTTTATCTACTTTGTGTAGGGGATAAGGAAACACAAAATATTAATATTTCAGGATTTTTCAAATTTTAAATGATCAAGTTATGATGTATTTATATTCTTGTTAATTATTCATACACTCATAAAAGTTACTTAATAGTCCCGTGTAAAGTTGAAGAAATAGATCTTTGAATGCACGTTACAAATAAGAGTTGGTATACACTCGATTTTCATATTCTGGACTCACATTTGTTAATAAAAAATAAATAAAATAAAATACTTTATTGCCAGTCGTATTACAGTGATAATATCGGGTCATCAAATAAAATAATAAAATTACAAATTACAAATTACATAAATATATAATGGAAAACATTACATAAGTATACAATATAAAATATATATATAATTACACGAAAACAAAACAAAGAAATAGAATTTAGGATCACTAGTGGAATTTAAGAGAATGTAATTTAAGAAGTGTTAGATTAACAGTACCATAAAGCCGGCGTGATGTGATGAGTGGTATTAATCACAAACTTATTCAAAGTGGTTGTAATCACATATAATCGCTATTTCCAAATCTGTATACATAATATTGTCACGTTATTTTTAGGGGGAGAGTGTTGCTCTCCGACGTGACGTTGGTGAAAGCGCAATCTTCCCATCGCCACCTTGTAGATACTCGAATCGTTTATTGTTTTAGAAAAAATTGCACTTCGTTTTAATACTTAGTTTAGCTTATCTTCTTCAGATTAGAGTTATATTTTTATTGAGCCAGAATATGCTAATTATAATCCCCGTGTTATCCCCATTAGATAAATAAAACACTGTACTTAGCAATTGGTAAGGTTACGATTACTTTCAATAGATTTAACGAACTTATACTTACTCCTAACAATGACGAAATTTATTAATTGTGACTGATCAAATAAAAGACACTTATTTAAACTTAAATAAAATGTATTGGTAATGGGTTGAAAGACTCATCAGATAAATAAAATATTCATTCACTAAATTATTAACATGAAAAATAATAAAATAAAATATTAGGCTTGCTTAATAATAATTCAATAAAAATAGTGTACATCGATTATCAATTTACTTCTCAAAAAATTACTTGTGTTTCCTCACAAACTTATTTTATAATTATGCTTATTTTCACGCACAGTGATCTTATTTATTCATTGAGAATTATTTTAACTTACCTCAATCAATAAACTTGTTACCAAATAAGTGTAATCCACTTTATTCGGTACAAATATATTTTAATCATGTCGTACCAGCCATGCCAGTCATGCTTACCGTACCAGTCATGCTTACCATCGTTAACTTAATTTATTATCAAAATATTGACTACTAAATATTCTATGGCTTCATACCTGATTTTTTTTTCTTTCTTATCTGATCAACATTTCCCTGAATCAAAATGGCGTTGCGAGGCTGTAAAAGTCTGCAGATTCCTTTTGTTACATTTGTGGTGAGTTAATGGTGTCAAGACAGAAAAAGACATAACATCGTTCGTGCGGCAAGTGTATCTAGCGTATTTCGGTGTAAAAGTAGGAGATCAAGACAAAACTTGGGCACCCCACCCTACTATTTACTATACGTGTGTTGAAGAACTGAGACGGTAGTCAAAGGGTGAACAACATTTCAGATTTGGCGTTGCGATGGTCTGGCGAGAGCCACAAAATCATAGTGATGATTGTTACTTTTGTTCACAGTTTCAATGTAGAGAATAAAAAGAACATCGTCTATCCAAATTAGCCATCGGCTTTACGTACTGTCACTCATGGTCCAGATGTACCAGTGCCTATGCAACCAGAACTTAATTCAGTTTCTGAACCATCTACTTCAGGTAAATACTTGAAGCAGACGGTTCAGAAACTGAATCAAGTGAAGAAACCAAACATAACGAAGTGGAATACGAACCTAGCAATTCCGCTCTACGAACGATTTGATTCACGACTTACATCTGGACAATGAGGCTTCAGAATTCACGGCTTAAAGATAAGAATTTGCTCGCAGGTTCAAGTACAGAGAAAAAGATTTTATTCCACACTTTTCGGAAGAACGAGCAATGTATTCTGCAATGATGTGTGTAGGATGTTTAAGACATTCAACATTCCATATGAAAACACTGATTGGATACTATGCATCGATTCTACACGCTGTTGCCATTCTGTATACTTACAAGAACGGTATCAAAATTTACAATTTGTTCTCCAGAAAATTAAGTACGACGATCAAAAGTGGATCATATGTGATGATCTCTAAATTATATAGATGATCCTTGGATAGGCGGATACACAAAGTTTCTTTGTTTTTTATGTGAGTGGGATAACAGAGGCAGGGAACCTCATTGGAAACATAAAGATCGGCCACAACGAGCGTCATTGGATCTTGAAGTAGAAAATGTGTTCCAAAAACATTTCATCGAGACGACGAAAGTTCTCCTTCCACCTCCAAAAGATGGTAAATATTTCCAGTACATTTGTAACAAATTTCCAGCTTTATCAACCGCAAAACTAAAAAAAGGTGTCTTTACGGGAAATGGATGTTGTTGAAGAAGAAGCCTGGGTGGCTTTAAAGACGTAGTAACCAAGTTTCCGGGCAACAAGAAGGATCCGAATGTTAAAGTCTATCGTTGAGACTATGCTGAAGAAGTACTAAAATTTAGGCTGTTCCATGAGTTTGAATGTTCATTTCCTACATTCACATTTGGACTACTTTCCTGAGAATCTGAGTGCTGCTAGTGAAGAGATGGGTGAGAGATTCCATCAGGACATCAAAAAAATGGAAAAGCGTTGGATCAATCGTCGGATAATTTCTTGCAGATTAGTCTGAGGTGCTTCGTTATGGCTTTATGTGAATTTTGTGTGGTTTATGATTTTGGCGTACTTTGCAAGTCAGACATCTTAATGTTAATAATTCTTCATTTGCACGATCTCCAAGAAAACTATGTATTACGTTACAGGAAAGAATGCATTGGGCCGGAACGCCCCGAAAGATGTTCCGGCACTTTTTTAAAAGGCGGAACGCGTTCTTGAACTTTTGTAACTTTCTGCATAATTTTTTCAGTTATTTTTACACTACAACTCCACATTTTATTTTTATTTACCTAAACCCGTTCCGGGATGGTTTAGGTTCCGTTCTGGTACTCCATGTATTAGCAAATTATCACTGGTTACAGGAGATATCTAACGTTCTCGTCAGATCTCGGAAATATCGCTAACAAAGATTTTCATTTAAAATGTATTGATGTCGCAAAACTATAAAGGCCGGAGTCGACCTGATACTGCTACGAAAAGAATATTATATCAATATTAAACGTAGCGATGTTGGATTGTATCACAGATATGGAAATAGCTCAAACGTATTTGTATATATGCCATATACCACGATTTCAAGACAGAATTGCAGATACTAATCATTCAAAATTTTAGGACAATATGTTTTAAATCCTTTATAATAAAAAATACAATATTATAAATATAAACTATATGAAAACAAATTAGAATACAATATTTTATTAGTTGCCATTACAAAAACCTGGATAAGTTCAAACATTTTTAAGTCCAATTCAAAACCAAAAAAACCTCAAAATTTTTTAAGTATATTTTACGGGCCTGTTGCAGAATAACGTAAAATACCAACTATTCATCTCTGATTTCATTAGTGAATTTATCTAGGTTTTTAAATACAAAAAAAAGCTGTTGTACTGTGATGTTTATACACTTCAGAAGCCATTATATTTTGAAAATTATTTTGTGCGCGGGTCATCTATAGATACATACCTCAAAAGTGTAAAATTGTAATTTTTATTGTATTGCATAGAAATCAACAGAATTTCACTTTATTCTAGCTAGATGGTATCTAATTCAGTGCATTGAAGTCGCGTCATCTACAAAGACACTTCAAGCACACTGTTTATGTGCCACACGCTCAACTGCAGCGCCATGTTAAATATAACTTCCGACATAAGGTAACGTGATATAAAACGTTAGCAAACATACTACTTTGAATGTAACATAAACACGATGAAAGAAAATGAATTATATCTCCTAAAAATTCAACCAATTTCGGTAATTTCAATAACGAATGATAGAAAAAAGAATTTTAAATCGTATAAATACAGCTACATCGAAAAAATTATTATTTATTTAATCAAAATTAATTAAGGATTCAATTACTAACTTGACAGAATGACATTTATATTGACATGCAATTTTAAAATAGCTGCAGGTTTTAAAGCCTTTTAGGATCAAATGTATATAAAAAAGTCATTTTCTATTAATATTTTGGAGGATTTGTAGTATTACGGAATCATATAAGCTATCAGTTTTCTTGTAATGACTGAGGAAATTTTGGTAACAAATTTTCATATCGGAATGTTTATAATTTTAAATTTTTAAAACAATGTTATTTGAAGCTCACATTACTAAAATTATATTTTTATGTGTAAGCATGAAATGCTAAAGAGTCTTCTTTAATTTTTATTAGAAATATTCTATTCGATATAGAATACTTTCCATGATTGTTACAGAATTATTCAAAGCAGGATCGTAATTAGTTTACTCTTTAACTATCATACTGCTTTATGATTTATTCTATTGTTGTAACATGTATTATGCTCGTGATTAAGGTTATCAGGGTTGGGTGAAAACTCGCTGTTTTCATTTGTAATATTAACAAAGTACATTAAACACTATGTAATGATGTACGCAATAACATGTTTAAATAATTGTTGTTTATTGTTTCAATATTATAACTTCAAAATAAGGACTCTAAACGCGATTATTAACTGACTGATAGTAATTAGCTTCTAAATACATATACAATGCAAACAAATTGTTAGGATGATTCCATTCCATTATCAAAGCAGCAAATTAAAATATCGAACTAAATATAATTAGATTTTTGGTGATTAATATGTTCTTCTAATTGTGATGAGGTTTTTCATCTATCTTTCGAAGTTGAAGGGTTAAATGATTAATTGACGAAGTTCTAATGCAGATACTGTGGTTGGATCCAGTCCATGTGACGAAGATAATGAAATAAATTGTTGAATATAATAACACTTTATGGCGTAGAAAATGAATGTATTTGTTGTAGCAATATAAGGTCTATTCGCTGTCGCCAAAGTGGAATAATGAAACTGGCATCGATGGTACTCTTTTCGTGTTACCCTGGTGTTGGATCCCTGCCATATCTATTCTCCCGTTGCGTGGTTGGTTGTTTCACCTCCTCCTCTAACGTTGACATTCTTGATCTTCCATTAACGAAGTAGTTGTCAAGGAAGGGTTATGAATGATCAATATGAGTGAATGAAAATAAGAAGTGAGTGATGAGAGAATGGAGTATATGTATATACTTGAGCTTGATATTATACAATTTTGTTAATTACTGTTTGAATGTAATGTAAATAAATTAAACGTTTCGGTTGGTGGCGCTTACTTGGATGCTATGCAAATTCACAAGTGCGACTTATGCTCACTCTACATGAATAGGCTTAGCTACCTTGGAGAATTCAGCCAGTTCAAGTGTGGGACTACACTCAGTCAACATCAACTAGCGTCAGACGCAAAATTCGTCTGAAGAAAGCTAGCTTGAAGGGCTCTTTTTATGCTAATTTTCTGGAAAAGACACTGCTCTTGAAGACCTGTTCAGTTGTGGTGTGCTGTCTAAGCTGATGGCTTTCGATGGCGTCTGCCGCAATAAAGGTGGAGTTTGAAAGGAGCATCTGCTACAAAATTCTTAGGAAGGTTATACTTCCCGCCAATCAAAAGTTTCTTCCTGATACGTTAAGAAAATTTAAGGATCAAAGTTGCATTATTTTGTTGACGATTAACTAGTGAAATTCAAGGTGATTTCTAAATGATGGTGGGTAAAACTAGCGACTGAAAAAAGTTGCCTGATGTGGTCAAAATCTCAAAGTATCGTATAGAAAACGCCTCTTTAAAAATACGTTAAACTAATATCCAATCAGATTAGTTGAAAGCCAAAAGGATAAGAAGCTTACCCGTCATTCAGAAAAATGGTGGGTGAAATACTCCAATATTCGCCGACAATGGAAAGAAAAACGTTAAAACCATTATTTTAATTGATAAAAAACTTGCCATCGTAGAAGAAATACGTAACGTAAATATATGACAATGCACCTGCAGTAGATGAAAGCATAGTGCTTGTCGTCGGCAAAATACAAAGCTTTGAGCGACATGGCGCCTGATGTGCGTTGCGGCAAAATCTATTTGATCTTTACTTGTGTATGAGCTGTCGGAACATGTAATGTTCTTGGCGGGTAATGCTGGTTTTTATTTTAAGCTATTGCGATGATATATTTGTATAATTTATATTTGTTTCTTGATTTAACTAATTTATTATGATTAGTTGATTGATTAGGCTGTATATTAGATTATATTTAATTGCATATTATATAACTTTGATGAATTAGATTAGTCCATTTAGATATATTGTTAGAGGATTTCTCATTTAATTTATGATTTATCGAGGAATTGCTCATTGCGATTATTAATTAATTGAATTAATGAGAATCCGATATCAAGTTATAAATGGATAAAATTGATTTTGCGCAATTTTGGGCCAGTACGTATATTTTTCAGAAAAACTCAAATCTGGATATTTTTCAAAATTAGAATGTATGGCAAATAATAGTTGTCATCAACTTCTAAAAGCTGTTCTAGGCTACCGCAGAATGGACATTTTCACTGTGTTACCTGCGTTCACTCCGTGACTTTCCTTATAGTCGAAAAGAAATAAGGAAGAATACATTAGAAAACTGTGCAATTTTCATGTCTTCCCTATTGGACCTCGTTTGGGGCCCTCAGAATCAATTAGAAATCTAGCAATACAATGATGATATCTGATAAGCAAAGTGCACAGTCTGTAGATAGGGGCGTAAGAGAATAATAGAACTCCGTACCATGTCAAACACAGCCCGTTTTCAAATTTTATTTTGTTCCCAATAATGATGACATCTTGTACGATTTGTAATATCTTCAATAGTTTTGCACTTTAATGGCGTTTTTGAAATTCCTTTAAATTGGCATGAAAATTCCAAATTTGCAAAACTGCAAAATGTGATTGGCCTATAACTCCGCCTCTGCTTATTATTTCGAAGTTCCTTTCAAATAAAAAATGTAAGGAATTTCATCATTTTACAAATTTTTCATACGGTATACTTTTAACCTTATATGGGGAGCTCTCATTTTCTTATAAAGATTCTTTGTAGGACTCTTTTACAGAAGACCCATCTACAAAAAATCCTTTGAAAGAATATAAGATTACTAATTTCTGCTTTTCTAAAATCAAATAGATTGTCGATATGGAAATTGAATAAAAACACATTATTCCCGTAATACGATAAAATGCTGTTAAAGCGACGTTGTTGATACGCAAACATAAAAATTCAAATGAGAAACCACTTTTCTATGGAAAAGCGTTTCAGTCACACTTCGAATTTAATTTAACTTTCGCATCGAAAGCTACTTACCCTTCCCATTCCTCTGATCGAGATAATTGTATTTGAAATCGATATAGAAATGAATTATCCATTTATCTGTAAGCGTTGCTAAATTATCCAGATTTCCAAACACAAGAAAGCATCTAATCGGATTATATTAAATCAGTGCATATTCAAACAGGGACCAAGATTCAAGAGATTAACAACGAAAGAAATTACTTAAAATGTGTTTTCTGCTAATATAATAATTATTTGGAATAATTAGAATAAAAACAATCAGTTGCAAATATTCTGAGTCTACTTCTTTCCGAATGATAAAATTATTTATAATTTTCTAATATGTCACTAATGGTAAAACATACTGCATAATTTTTTAAAAGAACTTTTTATGGATGATTGAATAAAAAAGTCACTTTATTTAGAACATATAATTGAGAAAACCTACAATTATAAGGTGACCATATGTAAGCATTTACCGCGTGCTGCTGGTTTGAAGCCAAACGTACAAAATTAACGTCGTATCTTATTTTAATGTGTTAGAGAGAGAGAGAGAGAGGCAGCGGAGCAAGTGAGATGGAAAGCAATAGCATCATATTTCGTACTAACCTTCCTTTCACCGAGAACTAAATACGCCTTATATTTGTTTGTGCATGTCCATCGAAGGTAGAAATTGAACAAAAAATGTATACAAAACAAGAGAGAGGAATAGGTTCGTGATCTGTTTAGACTCGCGATTTTGGCGCCTGATTTTTTCAACATAGATTTCTGGCGATTTTAATCCGAACAAACTATCTCTTAGTAAGGACGTTGAATCCGCGATCTCCTTTTAAATGGGTTTATTGGCTTCCCGCAACTTCATGTGCACGAGAACTTTGAGGAACAAACAACTTTGATGGGTTTAATGAACTTCGCGGGCGTTACCTTCGTATGAGCAAATTTTTCTATTATCTGTATGGAACATACACCGTCTTGAATGCTTTCCACGTAAAAGCTTGCCGCCACTATCGCGTGGTTGGTTAGCTTGCCGCCACTGTCCTGGAAGGTGAAGCGTGAAGCGCAGCTCGTTGCACGATTGGACAGCAACCCATCGTACAATCATAGAAACGTAATGTCGTAGCTGGGATGCAAAGTGATATTATTCATTAAAATTCGCAACAGAAAAAAAGTCATTGCTTATTCGAGTAATTTTCTCCCTTCTCTAAAATTTTAGCAGTAATCTAGACATAAGAATACTTATGTTGAATAAGTATTCTTGTACTTACAGAATACTTATTCACCATTTATTATATTAATAAATACAAATACTGATGATGGTTTGTTTGTGTATATTTACTACTTATTTTGGTGTAACTGGCCAAAATGCCATCAATGTATAAAGTTTCATTGATTCTAACTTATAGATAATAGTTAACAAACATCTAGCTATAGTTAACCAGCAACAGGCGCTAACTAACTTAACATGGGCTAACTAACCTAATTTTGCCTTAATGGTATATAATTCACACTGTATATATTTACCAGGTGAATAATGATATATAATTCACCTTAATGGTATTCCATAATGGCAAAAATTCACACTTCTATAAGTGTTGGCAGAAACGATTGAACACTGCAATCAAAAAAGTCAGAAATTGATTAAAAGGGATTATATTACCGTGAAATTGTTACCAGATAAACTGATGAGGCCACAGTAATAGCGAAACTGGGAGCTTAAAATTATCTTAGTAATATGAACACTACGGGATATTTATACGAGGGTGGTTTGACATAAATCTAGCTTTCAATAGATGGTGTTACGTGACAGCGAACGTCATATTGGTTTTGACATCTACCATCCAACGCATAACGTCCGTCAAAATATGAAGCAAAAGTAACAATTAGTTTGGTTTTTATAGCCGTTGCAAGCAAGCAACCTTAAATATTGCCACTACACCAGAAATCGTCAACAAAATCCATGATATGAATATTCGAATAAAAATCTGTGACCTAGCAGAGGCTGCAAACATATCAAATGAGCGTATACTCGTTATCATACACAAGCATTTGGATACGAAAAAGTTATTCGCGCGATGGGTGCCGCGTTTAGTCAATATCTACCAAAGATGCACACATGTGACGGATTCGGAGAAGCTTTTAGCGAAGATAAAACGTAATCTGAAAGATTTTCTCATCGATTCGTCACTGCTGAGAAAATGTGGGTCCGTCGGAGACGAAGGAGCAGTCAGAGCAGTGGAGAAAAAGCGACGAAGGCCCACCGAAGAAGACAAAGACAACCCGATCGACCGGATGGCTGATGCGAAAGGCATTATACTTATGGATTACTTGGCAAACGGTAAAACCTTAATTGGAGATTGCTACCCAGCATTATTCGACGCCGAACTGAAGAAAAAACGACCTGCTTTGTCGCGCAAAAATGTTTACTTCCATCATACAACGCTCCCGCTCACAGAACGGCCGTCGTGCAGGCAACATTGAACCAATTAGGCTATGAATTGATCGAGCACCTACAGTATTCACCAGATCCAGCCCCTTGCAACTTCTTTCTGTTCCCAAACCTAAAAACTAGCTCGGAGAACGGCGTTTTGCATCAAATAATATAGTGATGAACGAATCTTCCCAATATTTTGAAGAGCTCGACCAAAATTACTTTTCGGAAGAGATGAAGAACTTCGAAAGTTGTCTTGAAAAGTATGTTGCCTTAAAAGGAGATTATGTTGAAAAATTAATGATAAAAAACAAAAATCGTGCGTTTTCTTCTTTATTCAGCATTAAGAAATTTTATGGTCACATTATGGTTGTAAAAGGTTTGAATGCAATCCAATGATTTTTTAAAGTACTTTAAATGAAATATTTCAAATGCGGATAACTTGTTAAGTCCAGAACGTTTCCTTTTCAATCTCGATACATAGTCCTTCTAAACTAAAATAAAATAAAAATGATTTGTCTATTTACATGTCCATAAAAGCATTTATTTTCAAAAAAAAAAGATTTAAAGATGCATGCGAGTCAGGTTTTTTCTTTTGTGTTCAATCGAAGAAATTGGATTGGATGGCATCCTATTCCGCGTGTTTCGGATATCAACTAGAATAAAATGTGTAAAAGCTAAAGGCTAAGGCGTGTAAGCGAGGATGCGATCACAAGATGTGACATAACTATGTATGTATAGCCAATGACAATGCTGCGAAGCGCCAGTTTCAATTCTCAAATGAGTATTAGATGTATCATCTAAAGATTCTCTTACAAAACCCAAATTGAGGGATATGTGTATATGACATATCAATTATTCTTCGACTATAAAGTACAAATTATGTTTTATATTAACACATGGTAAATAATATTATACAATATTCTGGATAAAAACTCTACTCATTGGGTTTCTGTTAACGCTTATAGGTTTAGCGGGTCACGTAATCAGATTATGTAGCACTTCGTGTAATTTAAGATTTATGAGAGCTATGACTACTATCAGCACAGCTTCAGGTCTGGTCCTGTTCACATTTGTTTAGCCTCTAATTGACAGTTAGTTGTCCTTGATGTGCCGGCTTGTGCATATGAAAGAAAACGTTATATATTTTTATTAAATTTTAACAAGTCATTACAGCCTCTGAGAGTGTTTTTTTTTCTCATAAAATGTTCCTAAAGTTACCCATTTTGGACGGAAATACAGTCAATTTGCCAATTTCATTAAAAGTGAAAATTGCTCATTATATATTGAGATTTCAATCAGTTTATCAGATATTTATAAAAACTGCATTTTATTTATTAAACAATATCATCAAATTATTAGTTACTTTAAGTAATTATATTGAATGGCTAATTACTATAATATATTTCATGCAATATAGTAATTATATTGATTGTCAATATAACAGTGGTATAACAAATTATTTATTATTTTATTGAACAACATAGTAGTTGTATTAAATTGTAATTATGCTTAATGGTAATAAAACAGTGGTTACAAAATAGTGCATTGGATTTATTTATTTATTGAATATTAGCAACAAATTTCTAATTATTTTATTAAATGACATCGAATTTATATTGAACAACTAGTGCATATTATAATCTAATAGTGCATATTATTTATTTATTAAATAATATCAACAAATTACTAGTTATTTTAGGAAACAAGATATTAATTATATAGAACAACTAATAACTACAATATATTTTATTCAATAT
>WYDF02273927.1:0-17776 GCA_009867245.2 Adranes taylori | reverse complement strand
AGACTTACTTACATTTAACAATGCCCATCATGAATAATTCTTAGCATTTCCTTCCTCATGGACTGTGGATATTATTGAAAGAAACAATTTGATCTTGTATTGTTTTTTATCTTTTTGCTTCCTAAGATCTTTAGTTCAACATTTTCTATATTTTTATGATGTTTAGGCCAGAATTGATAATGTCAATTATCAGTACGATTTTTTCAAAGTTCGGATCTTTAGCTGTCTCAACTTTAAACTCATGTAGTCTTCTATCAGCACTGCTAGGTCACCTTCTTCTATTAATGAACTTTTTCTATTAATGATGGTTCGGCTCAGCGGTAGCGAACCTATGGCACGCGTGCCACAGATGAGACGTATGAAAAAATTTCTGGCACGTTATCGATTTTTAAATTGTATCCTCATTTTACAACGAAAAATGCAAAATTTTTAAAACATAAGACGCCATCTAGCGATAGAATACTAAATTTGAACAAACGGCGAAACATAATTTCCGAATTGTAAGGATATATGTAATTGGGACATGATGGGAACTTTATATACAAAGGGGGAGAAATTTTGTCATGGGGCATACGTTTTTATTGTTTAAATCGCGTGTATGGGATAATTTTTCATAAGTTTTATATTTATAATAATCTCTCGGTTTTGGGGCCATTAATAAAATGAGTTGGGACGTGTCGATACAGACAGAGTGCGTGCAGTTGCGCACTCAGTTGAGTTTGAAATTTGGTTGTGAAAAGAGTAACAAATAATATTGCACCTTGCACTGCGTAATACTATTATTTTATAGTTGAATGTTACAGAAATATTTTCGTTTTCAATTTTTATAAATTTGTTGAAATTTTACCTAACATGGCTAATGAAAATAAAAAACAAAACCTACTATTGAGTTCGAAGCTATGCATCCAAATATAAAGGTGATACTTTTGCCTCTTAACACGACGTCTTAATTCCAACTAATGGGCCAGGGAATGCTCCAGGCCTCCTACGGTCCGCAGCAACCTATGGTCCAGGCCTTTAAGGTCTGTGACATTAGACGAACATTTAAAATCATACTGGACAGCATGGAATGTGATTCTTACATGAATATAATGCAATGCTGTAAAACTTTTGACATAGGAAAGTGCATTGTTAACATAAAAGAATTGTTACAAGCACTGAATCCATACACATTGAAATCATGTTGGAAAAAACTGTGGCCTGATCTGACTCTCGATAATATGAAGAATCCTTGCAAATTCAAGCATTAGCTGCAAACATTCTTCAAGTTACCCATGGAATGAAACGAGATGGCTTTGAACGGATAGAATCAAGTGACATTCAAAAGTTGCTTCAATCGCAAGATAAGGATTTGACTGAAACCGACTTTGAGGAAATGTTATATCTCCATTCCATCGAAGAGGAAGCTTCAACGAGTACTGAAAAGGTGACATTAAACTTAAGAAACCTGAGTGAAGGTTTACGGATGGTAAATAAATAAGCTTTGTAATCTTCAAAAAAATATCAGTCTATGGGAAGAAGTCTTCTTTTTTAAATCCTAATTGTTAATTATACAGCCGAATATCTATCAGAGTTGAAAGACGTTTTACAAGAGAACGTAAAATAAGAACGAATTACTTCTTTAAACCATTGCCTAAGATTGATAATAATAATTAATATTGTTAAAAAGTTTGTTATTAAATTGTTTTTAATCAAAATAATCATTTCGAGCCCCTCCAAAAATTATGTGTACCCGCCACTGATAACTATATTTATTCAATTGCGAAAGCAGTTTATATGTCTCATACAACGTAAAATAATTTTTCCTGCAACTTTGCATATATGAGCTATTACGTATGCTTACATGTATATAATATAATTGTTGAATGTCCGTTGCCATGGCAAATTATAAAATTTTAGTTATTAAGGGTCATCTCTTTGAAATGATAACAGCTAGACCCATCATATGCAAAGCATCATTGTAAAGCAAACCGGAAGAGCTAGCAAAATATAAGAAAAGATACAGGGTGTTTCCAAAAAGTTTTTGAAAAACAAATTTATTACTCAAAATCGGTCAAGTATATTCAATTGCTTACACTGGCAAAATTGAGGCTCCTTGGTTTTACATACGTTTCCCAAGTTTCATTTTTCCAGCATTCATACGCACCGAGAGAGTTAGCGAAACAAAAAACACCCTGTATATATGTTAAATTGCGATTTTGGAAAAATATGTTTCAAACGAAATGGGCCTTTACGTTGCCTATATAATAAATGTTATTCGAATGTCCTGTCTTTTATGGTTCCTGAGATATTTCAAAAAGTTTGTTAAGTTTCAAACGTGGCAACACCGCTTCCTATACAATTTGGCAACATGGAACTTTTTATTCGACACATAATACAAGGCACTATATGTGTGCAAAATTTCAAAATTTACCCTTCCGACCCTCCCCCCTTTTAATTGCGTGTAAACGGATTACAGTAATTTCAATACCAGAGACGTACTAAAGTGAAATTGCAAAAAATGTCAACATGAATACTATATCTTTCATATGCCTATACCTGTAGGTAATCCTTTAAATATCAACGAGCATAAACTGCTTGAATTAGCTAAATCTCACACAACAGTCATTAAAAATAAAAAAATTATTAATTTAAAATGTTTTAAATTTTAATATTGTCTTTTGCTATTAGAACTCCAGCTACGTAGCAGACTGGCGAGAGACTGATGAAACACTACACGTAGTTAATATAGCTACTGGCATAGCTAGCACGAAAAATGTGTGCACTTCAGTTTACATGTAAAATCTGAACTTTTGCAATTGGATCACCTGATTGATCTAAACTAACAAGCAATTTTATATGAAGAAAAGAGCACAATTTATTTGTGAGCGCGCTGTGTATGTGGACTGTGCGCTCATAGAGTTTCGTTTTAATATTCTTCTGACGCACTTCTCTTTATATACGTAATTAATATGCTCATAATAAAAAAATCATAATAATAAATAATAATAAATCGGAGTATCGGACAATTTTTTTAATTAACAATTTGAATACTTTTAAATAAAATCTTTTTAAATTAAATTATAATGAATTAAGTTCAAAATATTGTGAATAAAAATTTATCTTATGAAGACAAACTGGAAATAAAAAAAACTTGGACCACATCAATCATATTTGAAAATTCAAAGTCCAACAAAAACTGAAAAGCGTAATTATTTACGAAACACAAATTCGTCTATCGCATAATAGAACAATAGTTGCAATCCAATATTAGATAAACGTCTAATATGCACTACTTTTTAATTTTTTAAACGATTATAGTACAGTGAACTACTCAAAATTTTCACGAGCCCCCACTGCACTAAATAATTGTTTTTTCTTTCCTGACGATAGTCACATCTTTGAAAACATTGATCGTAAATTCCTCTTAATTTTATATATACAATTTGCACTTACGAATATGGATATGAGCTATAACATGTTTTATAATCATCTATAGCTCGCAGCGTCTCCGTTCTGTTACAAATGAATCATAAGTTTCGCAATCTATTTTTATTTGGAAAATAGCTATAAATAACCCTATTATGCTAATCGTTAAATCCTTAATTCGTTATTACGATCAAATTTTATGAGCTATTTATAATGATCTTACACTGAAAATACACACATAGGATAGAAACATATAAACTTACACATAGGCTCGAGTATATTATGCCGGTCTTCAATCGAGCACATATTTCTATTATGTATAAAATCACCAATATTCTGTTGCTTCCTGTTCGGAACGAGCTAGCAACTAACAGGCTAGCAGGAGAGCTATTCATCATTTTTATATAAACGTTGATAATGGAGATGTTCCTGAAAGCAATCTAATACCCAATTTTATTGTAACACAGGAAAGTAGATATTCTATAACAGCCAATAAGGTTTTCTCGAATTCATGTAGAACGCACGTTATACGTTTATTAGCCAGGAACGGTCTTAGCCAAATGCTGTATGTAAGTTATAAATTTGTTACGTGTCTATAAGTAATGCTGGGTTTATGATGCTTCGGATTTAATTTTAAGATTTAGTAATATAACGTTAAATATATGTATTCATATGAGAGTATTTATAATCATTTTATTAAAAGATTTGGCTTTGAGAGCTCGTACTCGTTAAAAGGAATTAATAATTGACATATATAGTGTCACGTACAAATTAGGGCGGAAGGTTATTCTGTCCGACGTGACATAGGTGATAGGGAGATTTTTATATGGGATGTAGCAATCCCCTGCTCACAACTATAGGTACCCAGATCTCTTGTTACTTTATATAAATGCACTTGGTCTAATTCATCTAGTACTACTAAAGATATTAATTGTGTAATTCATGCGGAAAGTTCTAATTTAAATCCCCCAGTTCGCCACATATAATTTAGAATAAAACACAAGCCTGGACGATTGCTAAGGTGGACGTACCTTTAGATTGAATCCTGCCTTATGTGGCTGAATAACTAGCGGTAATGCTAACTCATAACGATGGTTGTTAGGTTTAATAAGTCAGCACAAATGAAACAGTTATTTAACTAAAATAAAACTATGTATTGTTAAGTTTCCAAAATACATACATGCAACCAAATGAAAGTTCATCTTTAACATTAATAAAATAAACTAATCAACGCTTTGCAATCAATAAAATATATCAATACTTATTCCTACGTTCGAATAAAAATGACATTATGATTTATTTGTTTATATCAAATACGTATCAGGCAACGTATTTACAGTTTCTGCCGCAGTACACAAACCATTTATTTATTATTCTCGATTAACGCATCATTATCTAATTTATTTATTTATATTTATTTTAATGGATCCCGATACATGAACTTGTTACTAAATGCTTTTCATTTAATTTATCCGTAAAAATGATACTCAACTAATTAATTAATTTATGTTCAACACTGTATTTAGACATGAGTGTATTTTTTATTCAATTATTATTTTAATCAGATTTAATTCCGAATTATTATTCTCGTTCAACATTTGCCTAGGGCCTCCGGCGACTGACGCCCAATTTTTACTATCTCTTCACGTTAATTGTATCGCGTTTTTATCTGTTTTCCGTTCCCCATTCTGGTTAGCTTGCCCAAATACCAAACATACATATTTTCGATCATAATTAATTAGTTCGTATCTAATTAGTGCGTTCGCTTGATCACCTGCGTATTCTCCCCTCTCTTTTGTGTCCTCTAACAATGCACTTTATCTTCATCCATAACTTCTATGTACAATTGATTTAAGATTTAACTAATTAGCATAGGGTATAATCAATAACTAATATTTATCTCTGTTCTTTGGTCATGAAATGGATCTATAGTAAGTTTACCCCGTTGACTGTCCACTTATCTAAAGTCTTATTTACAATGCTAAACTTTTTATGACGTCTAATTATTTTAACGTATTTATCGTATTTGCGTGAGTACCTAATGCTCAACCCTTTAACATCTACCTAAACAGGAACGTGGATAAATTTCCACGTTACAATAGTGCAGTACAATCTTCATTATCAATCTACTTAAGCTGGATATTCCAGATATTCTCAAATGGATTCATTGCGATAACACGGTTAACATTGAAACTTTAAATGATGATGAGATTGTCGAAAATATTTCATCCTCAGAGCCCGGCGATCATGATTCTGATGAATATTGAGTGGACTGAAGAAAACAGTTTCTCTTTATCGGAACTGATGCTTCTTAGACGAATGCAAGAAAAAAGCGTGACATTACAAGTCTCAAAAATGATGCAACAAAAAATCAACGATTGTTGTCCCACATCTAATTAATGAATACATAACTTAATATGTATGTCTGTAATCTTTATTTCATAATTGTTTTTATTCCATTTGCTTTTCTTGCAATGAAGCACTTTTTATTTTACACATAATGTCCAATTTGATGTTTCCAAATTCAGTAAACACGTAGATATGCATATTACTGTATTCCATCGCAACTGTACTGTATTCCAATAACACAAACTTACAGGAATAGTTTTTTTGGTATTTCTGTATATTTGCCCTACTGTCCACCAGATGGAGGAGGAAGTATCCGGTTACTTAAGTGACCTTCAACGCTTTATTTGTGAGTTCTCGCCGTGCATCTCGAAGTTAGTTTCGCGTGATATCTGTGTTTAGGAAAGAGTTGTTATAAAGTTAACATAAAACTTACCTTTTTTAGATTGGTGTATTTGTGTTGTTGAATAGAATTAAAGTGAGTTTTAGTAAAAGAACTTGTGTAATTCATCCTGATGTGTTTTGCTACAGATGGGGAGAATACTCTCCAAGATCGCCGATCCTTCACTTGAAGGAAGTGCCAATTCCAACGCCAAATATAATAAACCAAATGTTTTTATTTTCTATGTAAGTCGGTGACGCCTGAACGGCGAAAATAAGCCTACATAAAATAACTGAATATTGTTATATTATTATATAACTGAATACTGAATATTATTTGTAAAAATATTAAGTCATAAACTTCTTAGGTATAAATTTTAGCACAGAATAAACAATTGATCCCATTATTGCGAAATTAATTAATTTAGAGCAAACTCGTGAAAGTTAGGAGTGTCTTTCCTCCATAAACCTGAAACTATGATGAGCTCAAAGGTGTATATATTGTACATTGGAGATATTGTATCTGATTTTATTTTGTGTCTCCTCAATTCTAGTGGTGGAAGAGTTAGCACCACTTCAAGCGCCGCATTTGTCGTTTGGCCTCAGTTGGAGTTCGAAGGTGTAACTATACATATATTGGATGTTGGTATATATACATATATATATATATATATATATATATATATATATATATAATGTGTGTGTGTGTATGTGTGTGCGTGTGTGTTTGAGATTAATAGATTTCGACAAAATTTATATACATATATAGGTATTTGAGTACGAAGAATATTTTTATGCTATTTATGCTATCCACTTTGTTATAACTCGCCACTAGATGGCACAGTAGCACATCATCTTTTACACCATTCAACCGATCGCCATGAAAATTTATGTAATTGGTATTTGAATACTAAGAATATTTTTATGGTATCCACTTTGTTGTAACTCGCCACTACATGGCGCCGCAATGGCCGAGCTGGCCGCGGCGAAACCGTAGCAAACCGAGTATGTCGCTGGTCGCTGCAAAGCTGCGGCAATTACGCCATGTTGCTGGCTGCGGCAAAGCGGCGACAATTAGACATGTTGCTGGCAACGGGCAAGTCGCGGCTTTTAGATAACGCGCGGACAGCGGCAAAGCTGCGGAAATTAGACCATGTTGCCGGTCGCGGCAAAGTCGCAGCCAAGATATAGCAAAGACACAGCAGTGTCGCAGTAATACAGCGGCGATTAGACCATATCGCTGAGTGAGGAAAAGCCGCGGCGATTAGGACATGTCCAGCGGAGCTGTCGGCGTCGTAGGCAAATATGAGGTGGGGCAAAACAACGTTTGCGGGGTCCGCTAGTATATTGCAAATTGGAGATATAGTATCTAATTTCATATATACTACTTCATCCCTTGTAATTTTTGTCTCTTTCTTTGCCATATCGGTCCATAAACTTTCTCTGGATGGAGCGATTTCCGCCTCTGCTCAGTTCTAATGGTGGAAGAGTTAGCAGCACTTCAAGAGCTGTAGTTGGGGCTTAGGTATAGCCCCTGTTATGGCGCTAAGCCATGCAGTTTGAAATACAGTTTTAACTTTGTCTTAACCTATAGATTTTTGTTTCACAGCATCAGTGCTCCGTAAGTTATGGGCGGTCTAATAATCATCGCTGAAAATGTTATTATTTGTAAAGGCGTTTAAAGTACATGTAAATTTTGTGTGTTCCTGTAAGCTATATTGCTTAGAGGACAGAACATTCCACACCTCGGGCCATCTTATAACATTTATGCTTCCATGTTTCCAGAGACACTAGATCTGTATGTGCACCAGATTAGAGCAAACTCAGAAAAGTTAGGAACGTCTTTCCTCCGTAAACCTGAAACTATAGTGAGCTCAAAGGTGTATATATTGTAAATTCGAGATATAGCATCTGATTTTATTACGTTTTAGTCTCTGCTAAATTCTAGTGGCGGAACAGCTAGGAGCACTTCAAGTGCCACATTTGGGGCTTGAGGTTAATCCCTGTTGGCATGCAGTATGGAAGTTTCAATTTGTCTTGACCTGTAATGTTTTTTTTCACAACACTAGTGCTCCGTAAGTTATGGGCGGCCTGATAACCATCGCTGAAAATGTTATTTTTTGTAAAGGCGTTTAAAGTGCATGTAAATATTGCGTTTTTCTATAAGATTGTAAGCTACATTGCTAAGAGGACAGAACATTCTACGCCTTTCTTCGATGAGGGCCTTTCTTCGTCTTTCTTCGAACATTTCTGCTTCCATCTTTCCAGAGACTAGATCCGTCTGTGCACCATACAACAGCAAACTCGGGTAAGTTAGGAGCGTCTTTCCTCCATAAACCTGAAACTATGATGATTCATAGGTGTATATATTGTTAAATTAGAGTTGGGGTTTGGGCATAGCCCTTGTTATGATGCCAAGGCATGCAGTATGGAAGAGAGTTTGGATTTTGTCTTGACCTGTAGTGTTTTTGTTTAGCAGTGCTCCGTAAGTTATGGGCGGCCTGATAACCATCTTGTACAACCAATGCAACAATCGCGGAAGTTATAACCGGTCTATCTGTAATTTTATTATTTTGCGCATTTGGAATCGATTATTATTCCAGGTGTTTATATTGTAACAATAATTTATTTTTTCTATTGTATGTTTAATTAATTATCCAAGTAGTTCATAACGAACTTACAATTCGGGGAAAATGCAATTGTTTGAAAGAAACTCAGATATGATTTACTAAGTTCACGAAAGCCATAAAAATCAGCAATTATTGTTAAAAAGTATTTAAAATGTTTTTTTTATAGGTATATGTTATTTAAGATGAAATTGAAATATGCACAAAATAATTCCTGTCCTGTAATAACGTATATATCTTTATTTAGAAATTCGAATAAAGATTTATTTGTATGTGAAGAAAATTGAACTACATTTTATCTCAATTAAATTATACTCTTTTAAATTGAATTAAACCCAAAATAAATCACATAATTTTTATGTCAATATTTTTTTAATATCATCTCTAATATGATTATCTTTTAAATACATAGTTACTTTTTACATGCTACATAGTACAGAAGCTCTCATGTTAGACTTTTCCATAGAAGGAAAATTAATTTTGGAAAACCATCTTTATAAATTATGGTTTTTGTTAAGAGTCTATTCTTCAACGTATTGTAAAAGGATGTATTGTGATAGTCCTTAAGTAAATTGGGCGAAGACGAAATTTTATGCTAGGTGTAGATTTTATGCTAAGAATTTGCCAAATAATCCTCATATTTGTCATATACTAGGAATTATTTGTGGGAAATAAGTTGCTTTTATATGTAACTCTAAATCGTTATTTGCATACAATTCACAAACTAACTTATAGATTAATTAAATTTTTATTATTTATAGTGTCACATTTATTTTGTGACTAGGGACTTCATGAACCCCAAGTGGAGCGTTCAGCTTATCTTTTAGTACTGAACTGTAAGAAAAATCTGAACATAATGAGAGAATGCTACTAAGATGTTTTGCTTATATAAAGAAATCTATTGTACTGCCCTCAAAGGGGGTAATGGCGTACTAAAACACGCTCTATCTCATTCCTACTTAATGAAATCCATTTTACATATTTTTCTAATGTGCTCTCTCTAATCACTGGTCGTAAACATTAGTTATTTTCAATTTCTCCTCACTTCAAATATATTATCTTATTTTTTTCTTTTTGCAAAAATATATTTAAAAGATTAAAGAATGTGAACTTATTTAACATCTTTCTTTTGGCGATACAATATATTTATTTATTATATATTTATTATAAAAGCAAGGGTTTATGCTGTTAACTTACATGTGACCAACTTATATAACTAAATCACGTTGTTTTTAAGCCTGACAATATAGTGGGATGGGTTTTTACTGGACTAATAACTTCCATTTACTGATTTAACGCACCCAACTATAAAAGGGATCAAAATATAATTTAATGTTTTTTTTTAAATTCTTAGTTAAATTGGACATCATAACACATAAAACTCATTGTTATTTTATTCAAAATAATTAGCAGACAGTAAGTTTTAACACCAATTCTCAAGTATATAAAATAATAATCAAGAATAAATTCAAAATGAAATTAATTTGTTTGACAATTTCAAACTAGTTCAATAAATAATAAAATAATCAAAACTCACATCTGTGCAGTAGTCATGACGAACCCTATACTATGCTTTAAGATTATTTTAATTAAAAGAAATTCAACCACCTTAAATAATACTATCACACATTCTCATTATATAATTTCCTTTAGCAGGTGTTAAGCTAATTCTAGAGATAAATTAAGTACGGATTGATATTAAAAGCCTTTAATTGTTAAAGTTCTTATCAAAATAATGCATGCAATTGTTAAAACGAATAAATAAAACACCTACTGTTTCGTCTCAATTGGATTGTGAATTTTGTCTACCTGTTAGAACTCTGTAACTGTTACACATGTAACGTTAACAGATAATTTAAAAATAGCTTAAGCGATCTAGGCGTGGTGCAGTGATTAAAGTTGATACACTATTCATGCACTGATAGAAAGGGAACTGAAAACTGCTACTCATAATGCCAGAAATCTATCCTGCTTGGCTTTCTAAGCTAATTGAGTGTTACATGTTATTACTAAGTGCCCTAAAAATTGATTAACCCATCATGCTCTCATTTAATTAATTTTAATGGATTTTTTAGTTATGTATATAAATTTTTGAAACGTATTACAGATTATAAAAGAAAATTAATACCATATATATGTATAGACGTAAACAAGTCTCAGCAGTAAAGTTCAACTCAAATTATGAGTAGTTGATTGAGTTAATTTCATTAACAGAATCACGTTAAAAGACTTTCTAAAGGGAAATGACTTTTCCCAGCGAAAAAGCACAGATTTTTTCACGCCACATAAATTAATTTGCTCAAGTGAATAAAAACATTAAGCTCAAAGTACTTTTCATGTTTACACTGAGAGTACACGAATAAAAACTTATAAAGGATGACCCGTTTAAATCATTTGGGGGATTTAAATTTAACTCTTCACGATAAACATTCCCAGCTAGACAGGAATTTTTATATTATTAGGTATAATATGTTTCGTGGCGTATAAATTCGATTATGCGTCAAATACAAGCGAAATTTGTGAAGAAAACTTTGTAAACATAATATAATAATATTCATATGAATATTTCCGAATAATATAATTTCTTAGATTTGTATTTATGTTAATTGCTATACTTTGATTTAGTTTCTGAAAAATGCGGCAGGCATATAGGAACACTAGCGTCCAATGACTACAGTTTAAAAGTGTACAGAAGTTAGGGTGCAAGATTAATATATACAAATCGAATAGCACCCAATATAGTGTCTCAGTATCTCTAATAGGTGCTCACCTGGCGAAGTGAGCACCTGTTTGTAGTGTCAAGTTACCTTTTGAGCGATCAATCTTCTTCTCCTAATTCTAGAGAGGCCGCCACAGTCGCAAGATGACGGCTGAAAAATGTAGAAATCTGGACGTCGGTAGTCAAGTACCCCTTCCCGGTACTGTACTTGTGCCGAGAGATGGTACTAGTTGTATGAAAATATTATAAAGATACAGGTTCGGTTTAAAAAAATTAAGAGTCAAGAGCATACAGGGCTGTTTTAAAAATAGTAGTTTGAAAAAGTTATAATTTATAACTAATTAGAAGTAAGTACATGCTACATGGAATACATGTTAAAATATTCGAGGACCTGCCTAAACTTATTGTCGCGCCACAGACGCTGAATAAAAATTTGTATCCAGTGTTTGTCCCCTTTGAGAGTATGTCCAGTTTTGTCGTTGGCATGTGATTCATTTAAAACTAAAGGTGGGTACAAACTTGCATTTTAAATCAGTTGATTGCGTTGTAAATAATATTTGTTGTTTGAGGTTATGTTTTGGTATTGCATGACGCAATACTTGTAGATATTACACAAGATAAACTAAATGTGCGAAATCGAAAATGGCCGCCGGTCCCGATGTAAATAAAAGGCATGTGATTGAGTCGTTACTAAACAGAAAAAAACACGTGATCGAGTTCTTTGTTAGCAGAAAAGCACATGGTCCAGTTCAAAGCACGTGGTAAAGCTCCGCCTCAATATAAAGTAAATCTATGTAAATAAAAGTAACTAGATACTATCATGGTTGCTACAAAAATAATTCTCTAAAAATATATCAGGACCTAAAAATATTTTAAATAAAAACAAAATGACGTCATGTGACAATTTTCTTAAAACTTGATAGTTAGGAGGGCATTAAAAGATGCGGTTTAATTACGTATATGCTACATACAGTAGATATTGATAAAGTAAAATAAATGTAACTAAATTATGTAACTAAAAGCAAAAGAGTAACTACATTTTGTAGCAATATTTGAAACTGGAGGTGGGTACATACTTGCAGTCTAAATAAGTATATGCAACATATAGTAGATGGTGATGAATTTTAATTAACGGCGGTTTGACAATTGAGAAATGTACAAACCGGTTTCTTACTATCGACTCGCATTTATTGTTCTTTTGTTAAGAGTATACAAGACGGTTTTAAAAATTAGCAACCGGCTTCCTAGTATTTTTAAAACTGGAGGCATTGTTGGTAAAAGTTGATTATGGCAATGTTATAAATATAACAGGTGCAATCGCAAGTAAAAATAAGTGTAATAAAACGTATACGTATAAATGGCAAGACTGATTTGAACCATTGAACGGATTTGGAAAGCCTACCTGCTTTAATTGAATAGTGATACGACTTTACCCAAATTTGCAGCCGCTTATAGATAATGATAATTAATTGCACTTATTGAAATTATTTAAGTCAAACTAGCTTAATTTACTAAAGTGTTTTATTAAATTTAATATATAAAAATATGTGAGCGAGACTTCTTTTCTACAAGTTTATCAAGCTCTGGAGAAAGATAGCTGTGACGAAAGAAAACTACGTTTACTATAATACTCAAATATAATTTAAAAACTCAATAATTATAAAGAAAAATTAACAATAAATATCACGTACAAGTTAAAAGTATAAATAAAAATAGTTTAATGTTTAGAAGATAATTCTAAACAAATTGAAGCATTATATATTTCTATTTGTAAAGAATTTGATCTTGAAATAATTGCAATATCAGCACATCGTAAATTGTAAAATATAATATGTGTTTTAATATTATTGCTATATTAAAGTTTGATATCAACGGTCACGTCAATGTAAGTAATATACAAGCTAATGGACTAGATACCTGATACAATTTACTTACGTATGTTTTGCTTTAATTAACGAAATGTCTGTAAACACATAAATAGCTAGATATTATATTAAATTACAATGATTAATAGAAAATAAATTAAATATTTTCGTTTCAATCTTCTTATCCTCTTGTAGCGTGGGATGCTGCTAACCCTGTGCAATCTTGATTGAAGAACCATTTAGGACGGTTTTAGATTCAGAATTTGACGCACCAAAGTGTATTTTTAACTCTACAATTTATATAGAAATTTTAGTTTGTAATAAATATATTTACTTTCAGGTTAAATTGGAAACAAACGTCGGGAAACCATCGCGCGTAATACACATTCGAAATATACCAAATGAAGTGACCGAAGCTGAAATCATACATCTCGGTATACCATTTGGTCGCGTAACAAATGTTCTGGTGTTGAAAGGCAAGAATCAAGCTTTTCTTGAAATGGGCGATGAGACTTCCGCTACCGCAATGGTGAATTATTACGGTAGCGGTATGGCGCAGCTTAGAGGACGTGCAGTGTACGTACAGTATTCGAATCACAAGGAACTGAAGACCGATCAAACTCATTCCAATGCGGTGAGTCTAAGTTATTAATGTATTAACTTGTTTAACATTTTAACTCCCCTTAATTATTGTTTAAAAAATTGTTATGTCACTGTATGGTAAATACCTATAATATTATTTTAAATTTTAGCCAATACTTTGGCTGTACTGAACTCCACTCGCGACTAACATTACTTAGTACCGCACTAAAATCATTTTTAGGACTGACCCAACTATTACTAAACTGCGTGTGAACCTGTGTGTAGTTTTTATACATACAGGTTTACGTCCTTCTGAAAGTTTGACGTCATTGCGAATAAGAATCTGCAAAATCTGAATCACTTTTTAAAAGGTTGTCTTAGACTAGCTAATTTGCTAGTAAATGGGTGGCTAATCAAATTCCTAGTCAATTAAATTTAGATCCCACAATTTTTAGTAATTGAAGGCAGAACTAACTGAAGATATTGGCTTAGTATTTAGCGCATGCTTATTAGTGAAAAAACGGAAATTGTCACAGTACCGATGTGCATATCGCTACGATAATCAATACACAGGAAACAATTGTGCCGTGTGAATTAGGGTGGTAGATATACATTGGTTTATAAAGCTGCGTACAGTTGGACTGAGATAAATGACTACATATTTTTACCCGGTACATTCGCCTCCATCTCGAAGACTTTCGACCCTGAAACTCGAAAACTCAAATCAATATTTTAAAGCCAAACTAAATTCAATAGCAGTTCAAGTTTCATCTGCAAAAGGATTTTTGAAACAGACTAAACTTTCTGTCTAATGATTAGATAATAAAATGTCAAAAATTAATTAGTATCTTGGCTTTAAATAATATCCAAAATATTCTTTAACATTAGTTTTTTTAACATTACTGTATATTTATGAATATTTTTAAAGATAATGCAATTTACAACTAATAATAATGAAATATCCCAAAAAATTTAATGATAGTGTCTGGAGGTCCAAGCTGCAAGAAATATTGGAAAAGATGAGAGTGCCAGAGAAGCTCATTAGTATGGTGTGTATAACATTACGTTGCATTAAGGCCAGAGTGAAGATCCAAGGGCAATTAACAAGAGAATTGGATGTGAGAGAGCTGCGACAAGGAGATGCACTTTCGACGACCCTCTTCATTCTCTACCTGGGACATGTCATGCGGGGAATCCCGCTCAATCCACGAGGAACTATCTACACCAGGTTCCTTCAGTACATGGCCTTTACAGATGATGTTGTCCTTCTTGGTAGAAGCTCGGAAGCATTGACACAGGCGCTGCAACATATGAGTGAAGGCGGGATGCGCTTAAGGCTAAGAATTAACAACGAAAAGAGAAAATACATCATAATTAGACAAGTATCGCATTATAATTCAACCAATGATACTCTATGGATGTGAAACTTGGACGCTCGCTGAACGTAACAAGAATCTGCTCCGGTTGTGGGAAAGAAGGGTGCTACGAAAGATCCTTGAAGCGATTTGTGAAGGTGGCGAGTAGCGCATTCGAACCAACCAGGTATATCAGCTCTACAGTTATATTGGTGAAGAACAGATGGCTGCGGTACATGGGGATGTTATAAGAATGGAGGGAGATAAAATCGCCAAGATGTCCAACAACCGGAGGGCAGAATGAAGGCCAAGGAAGAAGTAGATTGATGACGTCGAGAGGATGTGCTCACCCTGAGGATCCGGAGCTGGAGGTGATGCATTGCAAGCATGGAAGAATAGACGACTGCTGTGGGAGCGGCCAGGGTCCTGCATGGACTGTAGCGCCAAGTGAGTGAATGAGTGAGTAAATTTCCGATCATCAAATCGTTTAGAATTGGAGTAGCAATTGATGAGGAATAAAAGTCAGTAGTGTTCCAAATACCCCATATATTTGATTAACCAAAGATTCTTTTAGTTAAGAAGCTTGTTGACATGTTTCCGGCGCTTGAAAATGTTTTCATTTCCGATCCATTATGTGAGTACGCACATTTTGCTGTTATAACATTTTTTGAAATTTACATTTTAAACAATAGTTATTTGGAATGAATTTTAAAGTGTTTTTGTATAACTAATAATTCTTTTATTAGTAATATAAAGTTGTTAGTTATATAAACACACTTTAAAATACATTCCAAATACAACAACTGTTGTTTAAAATGTTAATTTAAAAAAATGTTATTACAGCAAAATGTGCGTAGTCACATGTTGGCTCGGAAATTAAAACTTTTTCAGTTCTGATGAAGGGACGCTTGTTATCTCGAAACATCTCAACAAAGCTTTTTAACTAAAAGAATATTTGGTTAATCAATTATATGAAGTATTTGGCACACTACTGACTTTTATTCCTTAAAACATTTCCATTTTGCAGTGATCCAAACTTTTCTTCTGTTCCTCGAAAAGCCAACTGAAGTGTGGAAGTTATTACTAAAGCATCATCTTCAAACGAAAAACTATTTAGACGAGTACAAAGAAAATAGCGGCAGAAGTTGTAGTACATAAGCACAAAAATGAAGAGATTAATGAAAACTCATGACAGTGTGGATTGAAAAATCATGGACTAAAAGAATTAAGCTTTGCTAAAGAAGAATGCCCTTCGGTATTCGATTAGTTTCGTCTACGTTTACTAGAATATGTTAAAAAATAATACTCAAGTTATAACAATGCCAACAGCTAACTAGAGAATAGATTAATATCGTATGCGGAAGGTGAAGGAACGAGAAAATTCCGTATTGGTTCCTATGGAACTTGATGGCTCACATACAGCAAACTACTCAAATAGCATTTGAATTGTTGCTTTTGCTGACAACATTGCGGTGCTGGGAAAAGCTCATGACACCAATATCCTTAGTTGTAAATTCAAAGAAATTCGTAGAAAATTCTGTTTCTTAGTAGGAAATTCAAAGAAATTTTCGCAACCGTTACAAAGTGACTAAAATTAGCTAAATTAGAATTAGCACCCAATAAGATTTAGGCAATTATGCTCAAGGGCACGTGAAAATTAGTGCTATCCGTAACAAATATAGCACGACACACAGTGCAATATAATCCTACCGTGAAGTATCTAGGCATGATGCTCGACAAAAGCGTTTTATTAAAAAATCACATAAAAATGACTACCGAAAAAACAATGGGGCGAATGAAACTGGTGGTCCAAAAATTCAGCGGACGTACGTATAACAGTTGCGTCATAACTGTTATGCGTCATAACTTAAAACATGTACCCAATTTTCACACTCTTCCTGAATTTGTTTCTCCAACCGTTGTCCCAAATCCACACCTTGTCTGCGAGTTAGGTATGTTGGCATAGCGTCTCGGTGTCTCTTCACGATTATCAATTACAATAGTATATCTCCAGTCACTAAACCCTTTTCTTGTAACTAAATTAGAGAATTTTTTTGGAGCAAATAGTTTACCAACTACACAATAAACTGATCCTGTTTACGGTGAATACATTAACCACTTCTTCTTGTATTTCTCACCATTGACCTTTGTTCCAACAATAAGGTTCTGCAAATAATATGCTATTGATATGCTGGTTGGACTTGTCGAATGGTCCATTGTGATGTTGACAGTCACTAAGTCCAGAAGCAATCCTGTAAGCCACATCATCAGCACAGAAATCAACCCACAACTCTGAATTTTTTGCTAGATTCTGCTTTACTTCATCTTTTGTAGACAAATTACTAACACCAAAATCACAATTTCCACTCAACTGTCAGTCTTTTGCAATTATTTCAACATTGGTGTTGTTGTTTATAGCAAGATGAACAATAGCCTGAAACGGAAAGTGTTCGATTCATGTGTCCTTCCAGTGCTAACATATGGAGCAGAAAC
>WYDF02273916.1:0-17777 GCA_009867245.2 Adranes taylori | reverse complement strand
AGTGTATCATCAGCAAATAGGTTTACTTTACATCGTTTTAATAATTGGGGCATTTCGTGTTACATACTGTTTCCTGTATTGAAGGTAGTGTTTCAGCCATTCAAAAACACCATCTGTAATTCCCAGATCCCATAACTTTTTTAATAAAATATTTCTATCTATAGTCTCAAAAGTTCTTTTTAAAGTCAATAAACATCGCTATCACCTCTTTATCATTGTCCACAGCCCTCTTCAAGTTTTCTATAATTAGTTGAGTAGCCGTTTCTGTAGAATACTTCTTTCTAAAACCTGACTGTTTCTTACATAATACATTTTTCTTATTTATAAAATTTAATATTTCTTCATGGTAAATTGATTAATGATTTTTTCAATAATTGGGCGTACGTTTATCGGTTGTAGATCCTTTACCGATTTGCTATTTGATTTGTGAATGTGAACAATTGTTGATATTATTAAATGTTCTGGTAATTTTCTTTCTCTTATCGATTTATTTACTTATTTCAGTAATTGTATCTTCGAGGCTATCCTAGCATTTTCGTAATGTTGTTTACACTGGGCTCGACATTGTTGTTTTTCCCTTTTAATGTCATTAAAATTTTATAAATTTCTCCTAAGCTTTTTGGCTCAATCTTGGTCAATGTTTTCTTGGAAGTGGAATTTGTTTTGTGTACGTACCTATTGTATATATTTTTTATTTCTTGGTCTTTTCTTTGGTATTATCTACATTTTTTATTTAATTCCATTAAACTATCTATTAAGTAATTATTTAATTTATCAGCGATATCAGTCGGCTTATCTATTTTCTGTCCGTTAATATCATTAACGTACAAAATATTTTCCTTGATTATGTCTAGTAAATCTATAATTTTCATTCAATACTTTTTTGGGTTCTTTATATGTTCCAAAAGCTTGTTTGTGTCGTAATCCGTTTTTGCAAGTCTCAACAGAGTAACAAATCTATTTCTTTTGATTTTATATTCGGTCCATTTTTTGTCAAGTATGTTTACATTTTGATTTAATAAATTTGATGTAAACTTACATGCTTGATAAGCATTATTCTTTTCAATTCTTGCCGTTTCAACTGTTTTATTATAAAATTTATTGAACTTGCTTTCTTTAATAATTGTCTCTTCCGATGTATTTCACGTTTACTTCTTCCTGTAAAATTTCTACAAGATTGGCATATAGTTCATTTAATTCGATGTTTGTTAGTTCTATGTCTTTTAATTTTTCCTTTAAAAAATCATTATGTTCTGCATAAATTATTTTACCAGATATGTATATTAGTTTATCTCTTGATTTAACTCTTATTTCATTAATATTATTATTTAAAGTTTTTAAATTATCTTTTACCTGTTCAATTTCTTTATACAAGCTTTCTTATTTACCTCCTTTTTATTCTTTATTTCTGGACCCTCTTTCGAACATTTTTGGAGACATTCTTAACAACATTTGTCACTTATTGATCCATCACATTGCAAATGGGTCCAACTATCACACGTGTCACTACTTAACTAATCAATTTATCTAATTTAATTTATCAGTATCCTTACAAATTGCATATTTCGCAAGTTCCTTCCTTTATAAAATTCATTTATTTCCATCTCATGGACGATTTGATTTTTAAAATCTTTCTAGTATTTTTGCAAATATTGGTATCACCGGTAATGGTCTAATCTCTGTTGGTGAGTGCAAATTACCTGTTTTCTTTGTTTTCGGAACCACCCTTGAGTATTTTAGTATGAGTGGAAATATGCTGTGTCTAATACACAAATTTATATATTTTCTTATGGGGCAAGTATTATATTCATAGTTTTTAAATGATTTTGGTACTTATTTTGTATAAGTCCCAAGTATTAGCGTGCAAAATTTCATTTATAATAGTGCGAACATTATTAAAGAAAATCTCTTCTATCTGGAACGGAAGTGAGAGATGATATGAAATGTCCTTTAATACGTCGCAGTTTATAGACTCCTTGTCAATAAATGTATTCGGAACGTATACGTTTATTACATCCATTTATGCTAGAGTTTATGATATGTCACGTGGCTTGAACTTTGATGTGCTTTGTGTAAAATCATTGTTTGTCTCCATTTTGGCTCTTCTTATATCCTTATTATATTCCCTTCTCAGCTCCGAAAGGTTTTTTAATTTTTCATTTAGATTTTGCTAGTGAGAGTTGACGTTTTTCACGTAGTTCATTATTAAACCTATTTATACCATTTACTAGTATCAGAGGTAGATTTGTACTTTTCCTGGAAACATTTATTTATTTATTTCCCAAGCAAATTACAAAGTATTTGAACTTATTATAGGTAACAAATATATTGACAATCCAATTATTCCTAAATTTAAAATACATCAATCAAATAAGTCATTTCTTTCGTCAACACTATTCCATATATTACATATAAGAATGAGGGTGTGGATAATTTTTTAGTTTATAGTTTACATATTGTGTAATAATTTGTACTACATATTCTATTAAATTACAATAATCATTAAAGAACTAAATTGAAAATTTTTCTTTTACAACTCGTATAAAAGTACTTCAGCTAATATTAAATACATCAAAGTCAATGTAATTTTTAAAATCTCTACACATCCTTACAAGTGGCGTACCTAATCTGTAATTCGATTTGTACATTTTGATTTCAAACTATCTTGATTTCAAGAATGAATTCTCGGTACATGGAAACTCAACTACGACACGAAATTCGCGTCCTTTATATCATTATGTACAAGTTTATAAATAAATCTCAGACCCATTATTATACGTCTGTTACTTAGTGACTCATACTGAATTACTTCAACAATTCACTCGAGATGTAACTCCGGATTGGATATCTTATATTTAAACTTATACAAGAATCTTAGAAATTTCTTTTGAACTTTGTCTATTTCCTATGAATATTTCATTGAAACCGCATAGGTTATCAAGCAACAATATTCTAGTTTCTAAATATTTACATTTCTTTATCATGAATACTTTACATATGTTTTACATACTACATGCACTCTTAATATGATACTTTACATACTCTCTTAATATGAGTTCCGAAAAGTAGCGGCTCGTGAAAATTTTGTGTTCACTGTACTATAATCGTTTAAAAAATGAAAAAGTAGTTTAAAAAATTAAAAAGTTAAAAAAACATTATATAGAAAATCCATTCTTCAGTTTTTTAAAATTTACAACCTTCAATTATTCTGTGATTAAAATCACTTATCTTATTAATTAATTCCTTTTCGATTGATAACATGGCTAATATGACATAGTGTTTCTGAGGAATGTTTTGATGCTTTTTAACGTCAAGAAACAGCGTTCTGGCTCTGACGTAGTCATAGGAATTGTGACTAATATTTTCACATAACTGGGAAAAAGTGTCATCTTACTGATTTTCTATAAGAAACTGCAACAATGGAGCAGCTACAGTTCTTTTCGCAAATCCTGACGAGTATACAGTACCTCCAATTCAGTGCGTAACTGCTTTTATTTAGAAATGGGTATGATTCTAGTATGGATGTAAGCTGCTGTTCAGGAAATGAGTTTAGATATTGTGACAAAAATTGGCTCTAAGACTGCTACTGCAATTAAGTGATTGGAATATGAAAATCGATCTTTTATATGAGCCATTATTGTGTCACATACTTCTTTAGCATGAGCTCCTATATTGAATACTTTGTGTCTCTTATTTTTAGAAACTGATTCATATGATGTGTTACTAATATCAGTGTGATTATCTCGAACATCCTGAACACTATTTAGAAATTCCGTTACGAACTCGTTCACTTTAATTGGTTCAATTTTCTTTTGATGCAGTTTATTAAATAGAATATCTGCATGAGGCATCATCTTACTAAAAAATCAAGCCAAAATAAAAATTCTTTATCGCTTCAGCATGCGAGTAGTCCACTGTATTCTCACCTAGTTTTGTCATCTACATGACCTGAATTCTGAATTTCTTCCAAGCATTCTATTATACCACCTATATTTTTATGAAGAGTTTGAACCAATCCAATATTATGTATCCAACGTGTTGGTGCAAGTGATGGTAATCTTCTTTTGCATATTGAGTCTACTAATTTTGTCCTTTGTGAAGATCTAAATAAACGCTGGGAAGCCCGTTAAGTTTGAAAAAATAAAATGAGCTCTTGTGGAAACATCCCTAACTCGGCACTGAACTCCACGTTTGTCACCAGTGATAACTGCTGCGCCATCGTTTTACGACGGATCATTCTTTCTTTATTCTGGCGTTTGATTGTGTTAATCACAAATTACTTTTCCTAGAGCCTCACTGCCTAATTTGTTGGAATCATACTTGTTCAACAGAATCTATCGATCTGGTTTGCAAGTGGATTCTGATGAGCTCAGTGTGTACAGAGGAGTACTTCAGGGCTCTGTTCTTGGACCTACTTTATTTACAATTTTGTCAAGAACCTGAAAAGTCACATTAAGAATATCTCTCTAAGTACGCTGGTTGATTCTTATTCTGAAATTTCAAAAGTGTTTAGAGGAACGCAAGTCTGGTCTGAGAAAAATGGGCTTTGTATAAATACTCAAAAGACTGGTGGTATACTTTTTAAGTAAAATCGTTCTAGACTTACTGTTATATTCTCTATTGATATCATAAACTTTGCGCTATCCACCAACTTGACGTGGCTTCGGGCATGAGATGATGTAATCAAATCGATCATGTAGTTGGCCAATTAACTAAAACTTCCTAAAGTCTTAAAATTGCCTCCTTCTACAGCAGCACTGCAATATTAAAACCATTTATTATGGATATTTTTTTCCCGTGATGTTCTACGGCATTTTATTGTGCGGTTTTGGAATAGACTAAACGAGTATTTCTATTTGAGAGACGCGCAATGATTGTGTAAACAAACACTCAGCTACTCGTTCGTATATACTTCTTATATTGCTATAAATTTTGGCCATGAAGAGATCGGTAGAAAATGTCAAGTATTATACTTTAGGTAAATAAAACTTTAATTGCCTTATTGGCGAGAAAATAGTTGTGAAAGGGAAAGAATTTTAATAAATTTACAAACGTTGATTACTTACTGAAATAAAAGCAACAAACCCGTAATTTCTCAAATATTTTTGGGAAATTTCGCCCAAAAAATCATCAGTAGTTTTGTTTTTTCTTTGAAAACAAATGTCAACATTTGGAATGACTTATATTTGGGGTTGACCTGATCTATTTTTGAAAGTAGTTCAGGGGGGAGGGGGGTTATGTAATTCTATAGGGAGTATCCTTTCTCTACCAGAAAACTTCTAGCCCAGTATAAATTCATTATTAATGTATTCATTCTATACCATTTAACAATTCCTATGTTTTGATCTTCTTGCTAATATAAAATGCTTTCATACCAACTAATTTACCTTCTCTAATATAACTTAATCTTTAGAACTAGGAACTGCTAAATTGTCATTTAATTATCGCATAATTAATAATTCAGATGAAAGGAATTTAAGTTGCCTGACTTAGCTTACATAGGAAGCACAAGTTTTAATCAAGTGAAAGGGAATTAATATCATAAAAGCTATTTAGATGCTACTAATGTGTTCATATAGACACTACAGTTATCTATGATTCAGTTGGCACTTATTTATTTGCTTAACTCATAAAAAAATTTGTTTAGGTTTTTCTGACAGAAATTTTTAAATAGAAATTTAAACCCGCTTTCAAATGAGGTATCGCTCAAGCCCATTTAAAAATAGCGCAACAATGCCGCTATCTTTAATGATTAAGTCACTAAACAATATACTTATAAATTGTTTTATATATGTTTAGTTTCGGTCTTCTATCTCTTTCTGTCCAAACTTTATACTATATTCCATTTCAATATTATTTCCAATTCAAAAAGGAGTGGAGTGTGCCAAGGTGACATTCTCTCCCAAATTATTTATAGCAACTTTAGAGGAAATGTCAGACCTCTGTAAACAAGTTGGACGAGAGAATGTCACCTTGGCGTACGGAAGCTTTAGAGAAAGCATAAGCGATTGCTCTTTTACGGCTTATATATCTATAGTGCTCTACTGTTTGTCTTTAACAACATAAATTTATTTCTGCTAAACCACGTGATAAAGATGATCTACTATTACCCAAACATTAATTAAAATGTATGAAAGAAATATTTTTTGTACATGTCGCCAACTACATAACACTCTCCCTAGGCGAGAGTTTCGTCTATATTATTATATTGTGCCCCCTACTCAATTACTGAATTTTACAATTATTTCAGTAATTCGTTTGGTAATAATTAATTGTTATCTTTTTTGTATTTATATATAAGTTTTGAAGTAGCCTGCGAAATTGTAAAATGTAAATATAGAGACGTCTGGGAGGAAATATGAAAGTACAAATTTTTCTTTTTATTCATTCTATATATAAATAAATTTTGTTATTAAATTTATTATTAATTTATAAATTATATAAATTTTATGGTGTTGATTTATTAGTGACTTACATTGGATTTATTTAAATGTTATGTTATATCGTCTTATACATGTACATCTTATTTAATATTTTATTTCTCATTGTTGACGTTTGCTATTATAATTATGTATTGTATGTATATTTATATACGCAATAAAGTAATACTCTATTCCATTGCCATACATTTTTAAAATTATGAAATACGCGAATAATTTTTTATTAATATTTAAGGATATAATTCGTATCGATCGCGATACAAGACATCATCAAGATCGTGTGGTTGCATTGGAACACGAAGAGATTCAATTGAAAAATGTTTTAAAGAACGAGGAGGAAGATTTGATTAATTTAAAAACAGTTCTGGATATTGTTAGTAATCTAATCGATCCAAGCTGTGGATATTCCTTGGGACAAGTTGCTCATATATTCAAGGAATTACAAGTTAGTTATTTAAATCAAAATCCCCAAATATGAAAGAATCAAATTTTAAATTCTAATTTTAGTCGGATCATTATGAAGAATACGTACGCTACAATTTGGGTGAATTAGCTCCAGGTTTAGTAGGTCCATTGATTACATCTGCATTGGCGAGTTGGTCACCACTTCTACAACCATCTTCATACACCGATCTCTTCTATCAATGGCGCGAAATATTACGACCATTGAAATCTCAACAACAGCATCCGGAAGCCAACGATAAGGCTACAATATTAAAATCATCGCATGGCAAGTTATCATCATCGTCTGTAAAAGATGGAAATTTTTCGATGGGACCCTACGATAATCTCGTTTGGCATACATGGGTTCCTGTTATGCGTTCGTGTGTTAGGTATGGGAAACTAGTTAATTTTTTATGTTGCAAAAATCATAGTTGGAATTATGCTGTCAGATTGGAAATTTCCAATCCTTTGATGCCTTTTATGCGATTATAAATAATTTTATTGCATTTACCTTATTTTCATAATTAATGGTTTTTTGCATGTTAGGGTTTCACTTAGGTCTGTCATATTTCGTGTGAAAAGAGTTAAAAAAGACCACATACTTTAATTAAAATTTGAATTTAATTCAATCTTCTGGCTGGAGTGTTTCTAGATGAGAAATATTTTGATTCTTAAGTCGTGAATCTTAGAAACATTATTCATTCGCCATTATAAAGATGATGATTAATTCCTCTAATTCCTAGGTGTAACATAGAACCTCAACGAAATTTCTCCAGCGTCTTCTGTCCACTGGCAGTACTTTCACCTCTCTCCATGTCTTGTTCTCTCCAGCTATCTCCTTCGCTATAGTTCTTCTCTACGTGATCCTTGGTCTGCCGTGCCTACAACTACCTTGTGGATTCCAACTCAATGTCTGCCTTGCTATACTTTCTTGAGATCTTTTCAAGGTGTAACCGATCCACGTCAATTTTCTTCTTAGTATCTGTTGATGTACAGGACTCTGACTTGTGGCCTCCCAAGGGTTTTTGTTTGCAATGCTCTTCGGCCATCATGTTCGCATTAAGCACCTCAAGCAACGATTTATAAAAGTCTGTAGCCTTCTGGTAATATCTTTGGGCACTTTCTAGGAAAAAATCCTCCCCGACAGCTTTCTTGTAATGGCATTCTGTGCTATTTCTAACTCTTTGCTGATTGTGCTGCCAGTTGGTCTGTAAGTGCTTGTTTATCTCTGCGAACTTTCTTCTTTACTTCGTTGTTAGCCTCCCAGTACTTCATCATCTGCCGCTTTCTGGTTCCTTGATCGACTGGAATTAGCCACTCTCGTCGCTTTTGGATTGATTCTCAAGTATCATCCGATATCCAATATTTTCTCCCTGGTTCTCTGTATCCCACTACCTCTTTACATGTTTCGAGAAAGAATTCTTTAATGGTGTTCGATCTAGCGTTTACCTGTTTTGTTGTTACTGTTACCTTCAATCGGATATCAGCAATCATGAGGTGGTGGTGGTCGCTCCCTGCGCCTGCTGCACGTTTATTTTCGACATTGAGGAGTGAGCGGCTCCATCTTCCACTTTTTGCTAAGTGGTCAATTTGTTTTTTTGAATGGAGATCAGGTGACACCCACGAGATTTCTTTTGTGGAAACAGTGAGACACCTATAACTAATCCAAAATTACTGCATAGGCCTATGCAGTAATTTTAGCGTTAATTAAAAGTTGAATTAACTTTTAATCAAAACTTAATTACATTAATCAAAACTTAAACGTTTTTCAATGTAAACATTTGCCCGAATAAACTTCATCAAATTGCAAAACTTAAATTTAATCGTCAAAGCAAAATTATCGTTTAATCAAACATTAATTCAAAACTTCATCAAAAGTTCAAACGTTTAATCAAATCTTAAATCAACGAGTTGATTCTGTAGTTTAAAGTCAACATTTGTCCAAATAAACTTAACCGAATAGCAAATCTTAAACTTTACTTTAATCATAAAAGCAAAACTATCGTTTAGTCAAAACTTAAAACGTTTAATCAAAAATTACTTCAAAACTTAATAACTTATTTAAAACTTAATCAAAAACTAAAACGTTTAATCAAATCTTAAATCAACGAATTGATTCTGTACTTTAAAGTGAACATTTGCCTGAATACACTTAAGCGAATAGCAAAACTTTATCTTAATCGTAAAAGCGAAACGATCGTTTATTAAAACTTAATACTTTTAATCAAAATGTAATTGATAACTTAAAAACTTAATCAAAACTTATTCCAACCTTAATCAAAATGTTTAATCAACGAGTTGATTCTGTGCTTTAAAATCAACATTTGTATAAATAAACCTAATCGAATAGAAAAATTTAAACTTAATCTAAATCGTAAACGCAAAACTATCGTGTAATCAGAAGTTAAAACTTTCAATCAAAACTTAAAATGTTTAACAGAACACTTAATTCAAACTTAAAAGCTTAATCAAAAGTTGAAATGTCAACATTTTTCTGAATAAACTTAATCAAATAGCAAAACTTAAACTTAATCGTAAAAGCAAAACTATGGTTTAATCAAAACTTAAAACTTTTAATCAAAAATTAAAACGTTTAATTAAAACTTAATTCAAAATTTAAAAATTTAATCAAAGCTTGTTCATCCGAAACTTAATGAAAACATTTAACCAAAAGTTACAACGTTTAATCAAATTTTAATTCAAAGAGTTGATTCTGTATTTTGTAGTCAACATTTGCCGGAATAAACTTAATCGAAAAAGTAAACTATCCTTTAATCAAAACTTAAGCCTGCTTGCAAACAAAACCTGCATCTGCAAACACTGACTGCAAACATTGACCTACACTGACTTGTAAACAAAACTTGCTTGCAAACTTGCTGAATCTTTTAAGCAAAACTTAAACTTAATCTTAAACCTAATCTTAATCGAATAGCAACTTAAGTTCTGTCCGTTTCTTCTGGCTCACACATTAACAATTTTACTATGGTTCTAAATTTTGGATACTCTTCAGTTTACTGTCAATGAACCACATAAAAAGTCCTATAGTATTTTCCATGCAGAATACTAACTTCATAACGTATTTTAGTCATAATTTATGTAAATATTATTTCCTCAAATTATGGGTATAAATTTTCATCTACAGTTCATGGCAACCACGTGACTGTGACTCATTTATCAACGTATTAGAAATATGGAAACCTCTTCTACCCCATTGGATTATGGAAAATGTTTTCACCCAATTAGTCATTCCGAAATTGGTAACAGAAGTCGGCCAATGGGACCCCTTAACCGATACAATGCCAATTCATACATGGATACATCCATGGATTCCACTTTTGGATACTAAATTGCATGGACAAGTTTACACTATCATACAAGTATGTTTCCTTTTGTAGTGATGAAACAAGTTCTACTAAAAAATAATTTTGATGTTGTAGGAAAAACTCGGTGCAGCTTTAACAAATTGGCATCCATCTGATCATTCAGCAAAATTAATGCTTAAGCCATGGCAACGAGCTCTAACGGAAGGCGCTTTTATTGCTTTTCTCGTCAAACACATCGTACCTAAATTGCAACTTTACATGCAAAATATGCCGATTAATCCACATCAACAGCCATTAGGTGACTTAAATTCCTCAGTTCTCTCCTCATAAAAACACTCTTCATTTCATTTATTATCTTTCATAGATGCGTGGTACTGTGTCATGGGTTGGAGTGATATGTTATCGATTGGAAATATGACGCTGATTTTGGATAAATTCTTTTTTCCGCGCTGGTTACAAACGTTGGCATTATGGCTGAATCATAATCCAGATTATTCGCAAGTCACCGAGTGGTATTCCGGATGGAAACGGATGATTTCGGAAGAATTATTGGCACAACCAAATATTAAAGGTATTTATATTAATACGAATAGAATAAATGGTATCACTTAATTATTTTTCAGACTCTTCCTCCAGTTTCTTTTAGGGTTTTCCCCGTCTAATTAGTGATTACATTTTGGAGCATCTTCCATTTTTTTCAATTTATCTTTGTTTATATACGTTATTAAGTTTATTTAGGTATCTCCTGGGATGTTCCTTGATCATATTAACACATTAGCGCCTACAGATCTGAATCAAGGAGAATCATATTTGGACAAAACCATAGAGGAAGTAATTTTAGTAGCTTTATGCAAATTATAGAGGAATTTCTGTACTGGTATAGATTTTACTTCACGTTTTTGTTGAACGTACACCGTTAGATGTCCCGCATATGGACGTATCTTCGGCATAGTAATTGATATTTTTAAAGTGGCTGTCTTTTGCTACTTGATTTTGTTTCAGTTGAGATGATTGGTTATATGGACCTATATGAGCACTGCGTAGCTCTATAGAAATCAAATCTAAGGTTGCTATATTTAATCATATTGAAATCATCCAAATGCAGATATATCAGTAATGTAGCGTACAAGCCTCTATGACTGGAAACACCCTAGATTCTTCTGGAAGATCGAATAACAGTTAATTCTGTTTGGTATACAGTTTATTGCACCCGATTTAAAAATCCACCTTCAAAAACTCAAAAAAACAAATCTTAACAATTGCACATAGTCGAAGGTCCAGAACGTACCTAAGATGATTGCTGTAACATACGAATTAAAAAATATTGGTTGCCAGATTTTTGGAGAGTATGTAAACATGATCATCCGACTTACGGATAAAGTTATTCTGTATCAGTCAATTTTCATCATCATATATTATCACGCTTAAATTTGGGGGATGATTTTAGCTTCCAACGTGACTGACAAGAAAGGATCCTTTTAATGGGCTCCGCAGCGATTCTCTTCTAGACTACGGGACCTTCTCGTACAATAACTACAAATGCTATTCACTTTAATACCCAGTTTAATTTGCCTACTACGAAATGACGTTATGATCCCCAGTTTCACTACACTGTTTAGAATAAAACAGAAAACTTAGTAATTGTTAATGTTGGTAGCCCTGTATTGCATTTTATCTGAATCAGTCAACCAACCCTAACACAACCCAAATATCTAGTAATCGTCTTTGTCAAGACTGTTTGAATAAAACAGTTTTATAAATTCAACTAACTGCCGTGTCGTTTTTCGACTGTCGTATTCAGTCGTTTGTCTTTAAAGGTGTGTATTTTCACCAGTGTTCTGTTAAAAATGGTACATTTTATCCTATTTTAAGACAAGTTCATCTATTATAAGTTCAGAAGAGGATAAATTGTATATTCACAGTGGACAAGCTAAGAATGTTTTAGCTAAAAATTGTACTAACGAATACTATATTCAAACTATTATATGTATGTAAGTACAAATTCTGATAGTAAATACACTTAGATTTGATTAATGTTACATGCAAATAAACAATAATTATTCGTACATTCAAAATAAATAATGCCTCCCCAAAATAATAAAATAAAATTATATTTGTCTTCAATAACTACGTGCAAGTAGATTAATAAACATGGTGTTCGATTTTCGTCAAATAAATTCTACAATTATTTTGTTGATAGAGAGTCATAGAGAAGGTAAAAGAATTATTTAATTCTTGTCCAACACTGTACTCTACTATACCCCATATCTTACTTCCGATACTTATTTAATACTTTAATTTATTAATGATTTAATTTGGAATAAATTTTAATTTAAATTTAATTTCATTCATGATTTTATTTTCAAAACGCTGATTAACAAGGATTCACCCTACAATTTTTTTTTATTATGAACTTTTATTTTTCAGCAAGCGCTGTGTGTCTTTTATTGCTTTCTTTGACTAGCTAATTTCCTACAAAAATTACGATCGATCACACTACTTTACCCCTTCTTATGGTAAAATTGTATTCATTTAATGTATTAACCAATAATTTACTTTTCTAATTGTTATCGCCATGATTAATGTAAATCCAATCAGATATGCTTCCTTTACTCATACTTATACGGTATCGCACAGTACTCTTTCACTTACTATTGATTGGTTACCAATCAGTTCTATTTAACCACACATACACTGACAACGCCGTCACATAGGTCACTCACTAACTACGCTTGCTGCATGGGTCGGTGGCCCCGGATGTGTGAAAAAGAATTTGTTCAAGGTTTAATGAGATACAATAGAGTTTTATTAATAGTTAATGATAAACGATTATTTCTACATTTTAATTGTAAAACTATTTACGGTAAAACTGTCCTTAACTTTTTCCCAACAAGTTCGTCTAGCAAACAAACTGCCTACGTAATAACACTTCACAAAATCTAACCATCCTGAATTATTTTCAAGTATCAAGCGTACAAAACTATCTACCATAGAATTAAATTCGAAAACATGACTGTCAGCAACATTCGGGGAAGTTGCTGACATGTGAAAACGGTACCGAAAATTGGACCCTTGGCTCTTGTGAGTTTTAATGAGCCCGAACTCGCATAGAACAATTGAACCTCATAGAAATCGGGCTGACTCCGAAATCGTTAGATAAGATAACTTTCCCCCTCTGAAAAAAAGGAATATTTTTAATGATTTAAGATTTCGTTTTATATATTACAATTTTTTTAAATAATCTTATTTAGGGATTACCCCGTTTTATTTATAATTATATGTGTAATACGTAAATTTGATTTTGAAATACCTAAATTTCATATACTTGATCTATATTTCATTCCAAATGTTGATATTTCTATTCACAGAAAACTTTCATAAAGCTTTAGAAATGATGAACCGTGCAGTGAGTTCTGGTCAACAACCTGGCGCGAAAGAATCTGTATCGTATTTGACGAATATTGAAACGACTTTACAACCACCGCCGCCGCCACCTCCTCCACGAATAGAAGTACGTTAACATACTAATCCCTATCATTTCCCAAATATTTATTTAAATAATATTTATTTTTCAGAATTTCGCTGAAGCAATGAAAACAGCCTCACAAATTCCGCAAGGTTTCAAAGATCTTATCGCGAAACGTTGCGAAGAAAAAGGTGTACTCTTCGTACCCTTACCTAATAAATACTATGAGGCGAAACAGGTTTATCGATTAGGTACAAATGGTACACAATGTTATGTCGATAGGAATGTTGTATTTTATAGTAAGAATAATTCGAATAAGTGGTTGCCAACATCTTTGAACCGATTATTAGATTACGCGTGAAATATATATATATATATATAAATTTTTTTTAATATAATTTATATAAATTAGGATTTTCATAAAATAATTTTTATATTAATAATTAAGCAGATTGTTAATTCACTGTAAAATCTATGAGTTAGAACTAAATTAAAGGAATAAAAATAAACTTAGATGTAAATGCAAGACAGATTACAATAGATTCATGCCCAAAAAATATTAATGAATGATTTTGATTCATCAAGGATTATTTTCTTTATAATCATGTAAGACTTCTTAAGGAGTCATGCTTAGTCAAGAAGCCGAAGGTGGTTCTTGGTTTTTCTTTTTGGATAAACTATAAGACTTGTTTAAAACTAGGTTGGTTTATGTGAACTAGGCTGCAGAATATATTTTTATAAATATAACAGTTTTTTAAATAAAAAATATTAAAATTAAAAAAAAAATACGTCCATCCTCCTGAAGCCTTTTGTAAAAATTTGTTTTGCGATGACCATTGCTGCTCGAATCATTCGAAATAAAAAATGAACATAACAACGCGATGCACAACGATGAAAATAACAACGGGTCCCGCGCGCAAGTCCTAATTGCCGTATTAGTCCCAATTGCGCGCAATCGCCGTATTATACGTGCTCCAAAACGGTCGAACATAGCGTACTTTGAACGCCTGTAACTCTATCAATTTTAATCGGATTAACTTCAAATTTTTAGAAAATATTCTCCAAATGTTGTACTTACAGAAAACGTCGAAACCCAAAAATCGATGTTTTGAAATTTCTGACTAGGCCTTAAATTGTATTAAAAATAAAGATAATTCAACTAATACTTCGGAATTCTTTAATGAAATACTGTTATTACAATTCGTTTCATAACTTTATATAGTCTTTAAATTGAAAAGCAGTAATATAGAAAACTTTTAAAATATTCCACAAATAGCTTTTTTTCTAGTAAAAACGTAACTGTATCATATATGTTCTAAAACTTATCGTTAAAAGCTGATACGCACAAATTATTTCTTCTGATCATTATCATTAATTATTTCATTCATTTGAGTCTTTAATTCGCCTACACTAACGTTCGTTACCGTTTCATCCAAATTTAAATGTCCGTGATTATTAGCATCATTATGAACCTCATCCTCGTCACCGATAATAATTTCTTCAGGATCTGGAGCACGTGGAAGCATTAATTCATCCGGATACATTGTATTAAAGATTTCTTTGGCCTATAAAATAATAATTAATCTTCCTATACGAACAAAATTTTTATTACAATTCAAATTTTATGAAATAGTTCTGATCAAGAGTTGAAAACTGTGAATGAGACTTTATAATACCTTTTCAATTGTTGCATCATAATCCAAGTCCATATCAGGTCCTGGACAAATAAATAAATTCTTATCCTTAAATTTTTTACTGTCACAATGATTTGTATCGGGAATAGAAAAATAGAACGACCATAAAGTATTCGGCTGATGTGCGCTTTCGTACACCATATCAGAATTACCAAATAATTTATTAATATAATATACTAAATCTTCTTTTGGAGATTTAATTTGTTTAGTTATAAAATGGAGGAGAACTGTAAGATATAAAAAAAAAAAACAAATGGTTACGGATTCATATTTAGAGGAATTCTAATTTTTATAAATTAAATTTAATTATTAGGTTTATGTATAATTTATATAAGAATGAATTTTTTTTAAAATTATCTGACGAGATTTATTTATTTGTTCCTAGAGACTAAAGATAATATAATACATTGACTAAGGACAAAAGTATACATTGTTGAATAAGCCGGCCAAAATCGGTTTTAGTTACTGCTCAAAATTCTACATTATATACAGGTGTGCTCTCGTAATTTTCTTTTGAATTCTTTAAGATTCGTAATGTTTTTTATTGCTTGGCGCATCGCATTATAATATTTTGTGCCCATCTATGTAGGTCCTCTCCGTGTAATAGTCAGTCGTTGAAATGGTATACGTAGTTCCTCTTTTCGCCTTGTATTGTTCTCATGAATCGATTCTTGAGTAGTGCTCTCTTCGCTTTGTGTTTGGCAAACCACTTGATATACATAGATGCCATACATTATAGGCTTACATTAGTGGCTTGGTATATTGTAAATTATTCGAATAATTTTCTTTTGTAGGATACATATTCTATTGGATGAGTAGTGTGTTGTACCCCAGAACATGATACCTTATATTGGGTAAACTAAACCGTAGTACATTGTTTTTAGTATTATGGTTAATACAGTTCCTTTAATTTTCCGGAATAGGTAACATAACCCGCTAAGTTTGTTGCTTATTGTATCAACTTGAATTTGCCATGTTAAATTTTGGTCCAAGCGAACACTTAATTTGGCTGTTTTCTGTGGGATACTGACTTTTTGGGTAGAATTATATCATTTGAGTCTTGTTTCCGTTTACTTGTAGTCCGTTTTGATTACACCAGTTGACCATACATTCTATTACTTGATTGCTCCTTGCTATCAATTCTGCTTCTATACCCGCGTTTACCTATATAGATATATCATCCGCATACATTAGAGTAATTACTCTGCCTATTTCTTCTGGAAGATCATTAACCATTATACATAAAAGTAGAGGACCCAGGAGTAAATCCTATGTTACGACTTCTTTTTCCTACGAGAGTATGTTACCAATTTTATACTCGTTGAGTCCTGGCTTTTAGGTATGTGGCAATCCATTGTAGTTGATTTTTCCTAATACCTAAGCTTTGCATCTTCTTGAGAAGTAAGTCGTGGTTTACACAGTCAAATGCTTTACGCATGTCGAATAGAATTGCCAGGGATTTTGTTTTTCGTTTAGGTTCCAATCTCTTTTATTGCTGTTTGTGTCGATTTCCTTCTCTTGTATCCATGTTGTTGCTTTGTGAGTATTTTGTTGACTTCTAAATATTTACATAGCCTCGTGTACATACATTTTTTCAAATATATTGGATATTTGGGGCTGCAGTGCAATTGGTCTATAGTTCTGCAGCTCATCCTGATCATTATTTTTAGGTATTGGTATTGTTTTTGAGACTTTTACTGAATTTGGATATATTCCTTCCTCGAAAGATTTATTGATTGCTTGGGCCAGGTATGCGGCTATAATATCTTTAGTGGCATTTAACACTTTCCCAGATATTTCATTTATCCTCGATGAGGCTTTTTTATTACAACATTCCGTGATGAAAGAAAATTTTTTACTTCTGTGATGGTGACCAGTGTCAATATAAATTCGCTCTTTGTTGCGCTGTTCCTTGCGCTTATAGTCGGGATTGATGTACTAGTGATTTGCATGGTAAAAAATTTATTGAGTTTGTCTGCTATTTCTTGTTGATTTTCTAGAATAGTGTTGCCTACTTTTATGTGTATCTATTGAGAGGTTTGTTCTTTCTTCATAAATTATGGCTCAACATATTTTGCTTAGTTTTGACTTTCTTTCTGTGATCCTTTTTAAGTGTTTGCAGCTTCGATTCTTGTTACATGTGTTGATAAGTGTTTGCAGATTCTGTTTCAGTACATATTTATTAATATGTTTAAATTGGGTGTAGCGTTAAAACATGTGTTAAAGTGTAGCTGTTAAATAAATCGAAATATAATCAAATTGAAATCAGATTAAAACATAAATGTTACATCAATCTGTAGGAAAACACACAATCTAGGTGAAGAGATAAAAATATTAAACGTCGATCTTAATGTGTGCCTCTCATTAAACATTTTATGTTAATAATCTATATAAACTTGTTACAAGCTAT
>WYDF02273905.1:0-17777 GCA_009867245.2 Adranes taylori | reverse complement strand
TATATATATAATGACAACCGGTGTTGGCATACTTCAAGTTTTCATACGTAACATTGTTCACTTAATATAAATAATAAACTCCCAAACATAAATAACTAAATATTTTTAAAGAGGAGAAGGAAACTAGCTGCATCGATTTGTTTTATAAACCCACCTTTTTGGCCTTTGCTATTTTTCTTCTTATTCCCATCCCCTCTCTATTCTCGCCCATGCAACTTTCCCAATTCTGCGCCATTTTCTTCTTTTTCTCCATCCATAAGGTATTCATTCATTCTTCTATATATACTTTCACCCAGTGTTCCCAGAACTGTACATCCATACCACATATCCTACACAACCTTTCATTCACACCCATCGAAAACCTGTTACCTCTCTCCATACCCCGCATCTAAATCTAGCGATCAATATCCTATCCTCGATATTTATATTTTTTGCCAAAGATCTTGCCTTCGTTTCTATTGCCTTCGTAATATATTTGTATCTCTCATTATATCTTCACAACCTTAAACATTTTTCCCGTTCTTCTTTCTCCACGTCAAAACCCCAAACGAAGGAAGAAGTCCCACCCAAACATACAACTACAAAATTCCTAGATGTCACTCTCGTACTCCGAATCTGACTCCGAATGCCAATCCGAGCCAGAGAACCATTTAAGAGAAATCCAAGGAACTCATAAAAAAGCAAAACAAACAAACCTAATCCAAACAAAAATACTGAAAACCCAAAACCGCCAAACTGCTGACTGTATCCAAATACACGAACCGCACCAACAATATGACCAAAACACAAAAATTTCTCCGATTATACTTAGAGACTAAACTAAGTAGAGACAAAACCCTACAAACATCCCTAAAGATCAAAAAATCAATTACAATTACACAAAAGCACGATTACAAAATACGGAATATCAATAACTCCACAGTCTGAAACAAACTACAGAACCCTCTACACACTCCTAGATGAAAGGAAATATCCTTTCCACACCTTTCAGCTTCCCTCGGAAAAACGCTCTAGGTAGTCATCAGAAACATCATCCAACAAATTACCCTGGATGAGGTCACTGCCGATCTCAAAGCCAAATAGTTCGAACCTCTCTGCACTGGCCGCCTAGCAGGAAAATATAATACACCAGCACCCTTAGTACTTGTTGAACATTAAATATAAGTCAACGGTTACGCCCTTATTTTAACAGCTCTGACTTAGTGGAACTCAGCAATGACCATCTACCGGTTATACTGGATATAGAAGGGAGAACGTGACAGCACAACAAACAAAATATGATTACAAAAAATTTAAGCAGACACTAAAAATTGCCAGAACTCACATAGAAAACACTACAAAACTAGGGGAACTGTTGTAAACTTTCAGAAGGGAATACAGCTTGCTGTAGAAAACGCCACCGAAAAAATCGCACATACAAACACATCAGGCCAGACTTTACCAAAACACCTACAAGATTTGATTTAATGAAATAGAAAAATACTGCTAGGAAACAGTACCAACGAACACTATACTCCGCCGACAAAACCACATACAATAGACTGAACAATTTAGTGAGAGAAAACATCACAGAATTCAGAAATGAATGATAGTCCAAACAACACCATAAGAGACTTATGGAGAAAGACAAGAACTTTAACACGTATGTACTATAATGCATACGCGTACACTGAAAATAGGACAAACAAAAACACAAACAAATAAACAGACAGCGAATGTATTTGCTGACTGTTTAGAATCACAATTCACACCAAACGAGATAAAAAAAATAAACTAAAAGGATCACATCGAAAATCAAATACAAAAAAATCTAACTGGCAAATTTGACAATTACCACTTTGGACAAAATTACGGAGGACGAAATCAAAAACATAATTAAAAATTTTAGAAACAGAAAATCATCTGGAATCCTCTAGGATTCTGTAGACTTATGCACAGATACCTAACTGATTGGACCTTCTATGTTAGTGTAGAAAATTATACTTCAGACATCAAACACATTAAGTCTAGGGTACCCCAAGGATCATTATTTTTATGCAAAATCTACACAGCAGACATACAAATGAGAATAACACAAAACTTGCCACCTACGCTGACGCAATAGCTACATAATCACGCAACTGAAAAAGAATACACACAAGACAACAAAAACACTATTCCGCAGTCTGTTTCTTATCAATTGTCGAATGTTGACTTTAAATACAAAAATAAAATGTATAACTTGTTTCCTGTATTTATTTCTCTAGTAATGTCTCACCACTATATCCACATCACTTCTGCCACAGGTCTCAACCCTTTTATATACAGAAACGATTTCTCCCCTCTTCTATTCCTCGGCCATTTCCATGTCACCTCTCCATATCTCATTCATTTCCCCTCACTAACGCTCTTAAACTCTTCTCATTGTCTACACCCAAATGTCTACAGGCAATCAAACTGGCAATTCAACAAATACCTTTCTTCATTTCTTTTATTTTCCTGACCAATTCTTCAACACTAATATGTTTACACTCATTACATATATTTGTATCCGCCCTTCTATCCTCCAATTTTTCCACACCCATAATATTCTTAATTTTCTTTTCCCAGGTGCTCAAACTTACCTATTCTTCCCCCAACTCGGCGCCTCTTCTTCAAATACTTCACAACTCACACTCTGTTTTTATAGGCTTCATCTTTTCCACATTTTTTTTTCTCTAATAAAGTCCATATCCATTCTTCCCTCAATTTTGTGTGTTATTCCCAATTCGAAACTCCTTCTCTTACGTTTCGTAAAGCTTCTCTTGCTTTCTTTTCAAGAACTCACACTTTTCACTGTACGTACCTTTCCCAACATTCTGTATTTTACCAGTGTCCCCTTATTTCGATATCCTTAATTTACTTTTCATCTCTCTTTCAATGGCATCTACGCGATTTATACTATCCCAATTTATATCCTCCAGCCTACTTTTATATTCTTCATTTTCCTTTTTCCCCATTTGCATGTCAAATCCCTCGTTTCCTGATTATTCTCTAATTCACATCCCTCACTCACATCCCAGTACGTTCTCAAACTCAAATGACCAGTACGTTTCCACAGAAAAGTGGTCTAACTCAACTCTATCACCTACAATTACACCTTCAATAGTATGTCTTGCACCCTCATCCATTACCCTCACCCTCACCCTCACCCTCAAACATAATTTATAACAGAACTCCGTGTACCCTAAGCGAAAATTCTCCATTCCAGTCGTCATTTTCATACACTCATTTCCCACAATGAAGTGCTCTTCCTCCACTTTCATTCCCTCTTTTGGTATGTACTTATCTTTAGGTTTTCTTTCTATCCATTCTCCATCTGTCCCTAAATTACGCTCCCATTTTTTTCCTATTGTAACATTCCATTTGCCAATAATCGTTAACATATCATACTTCTCACTCATCATTTACACACAACCTTCTCATAAAATCCTTCCACTCACTCTTTACTTACATAAAAATAACCAACCATCTTTTTTTTCCTATAGACATAGAAGTGTGTAAACAATTTATAGGAGACCATTTACTTTACAATAATTTGGGAGTTCAGAAAGACCATCATACCTTTAAAAAAAGCTTTGTGGGCACATGAGCTTTGTGGAGTTCACAACAAAGATATTTTGAGAGTCGATGAAACGAAGTATAAAATATTTTAATACAATAAGTATACCATATTTGTAAGGGTTGAAGTAAATAACTTTAGAGCTAAGTGGGTTGTTAATGAAAGAAAGGTTGGATACTTTTACTTTATAACTGCATTTCGTGCGGCTTATATATTTGTTACTTTTTTCTATAAACATTTTTTACAATTATCAGTCTTTGAAATGTGTTTCTTTGTAGCATTATTTTACATTTTAATCAAATTTAATACCTAAAATCTGTCTTATGACGATCACAAAAATCAAATGCAGATGGATGACAAACCATTTCCTTGCCATTTTTTGGTTTCTCAATTACCGCTCCTTTTTTTGTGTCATAAGCAACAGCCGCTGAAGGGAATCCTAATGATTGATAAAACTCATCAACAGATTGGAACATTTTCAGTACTGTATAGCCGTTTTTCTTTAACTCGCCAGTTATGTCGGTACCACCCGCGCTCGGAAATGGTCGTACAATATCACGAATATTTATCCAAGATTGTGCCCACATATTACCTGCCATTTGAGAAATTTTTATATATTTACTTATTTTTTTTTTTAATATTATACACATTTTATTAAATGGTATTCAGTTACAAATAATATGCACAAACCTCTACACAAAAGGTAATTACTTGTGCTTTATAAATTGGGAATTATAATAATAGTTTTGATAAGGTTTTTCATGTTACGCATAAAACTACGTTTTAATGGAAATATCCGTGAATCATACCAGAAAATCGTGATTTACAAAGTTTTTTATTTAGCCATTGGCTACTTGGCTAGTCACAATTTCTAATTACTAAATACTCGCTCATTAAGTAATTAATTACACTAGCCCGTGATGGTTTTGTTTTTTAACTTTTGATGATTGATTCCAATGTACCTCAGAGCGTTGAACCCAAAAAATAACATTAGTTATTTCCATCACGTCAGATTTTTTTGCAAATCGCAATTTGCCAAATGTGGTATATGTCGAAAAATATCACAAATATGAATCTTCGTAGACGTGATCGCCACTCCATCTTTCATATACTGGAAGTCCTACGTTTTGTTACATCTTGCATAAAACAGAAGTTGAACCTTTTAGCTTTGAATTTCACCTTTTTAGACGTCTATTAAATTCAATTAGCACAATAGTGTTTAGGGTAAACTAAACAACATTAGTCTAACCCATTAATCCCCCGGTCACCATACTTGCCTACGACGCGGGCAGCTTCGCTCTCCGCTTTGCCGCGGGCTACGGCGGCTCTTGACTCACATTTTCCGCGTATTTGCTTACGATTTGGCATGGCCTACAATCCCTCCTGAATCTTTTCGACTAATTTCTAATAGAGCAGTCTGGTCTTATGAATTTGTCCGCTTTGGCGCGGTCTGCTGCCGATTTTACCGCTTTTGAGTCACTCTTTCTTCGTGTCTGCTCTGCATAAATTGAGGTTCCTGGGTCTTACACTTGATCCCCAAGTTTTATTTTTTCAACTTTCATAGGACCCGAGATATGTATTGTAGTACAATAGCCGGTCTCAAGTAAATCGATCGCAAACTTTACAAAACAAAAAACACCCTGTATATATGTTAGCTTGTAATTTTAGAAAAAAATGTTCCAAATGAAATTGAACGAGTTTCTGGTGGTCTACAGAATAAAGTTTATTCAAGTGTCCTATCTTTTATAGTTCCTAAAATGTATCAAAATGTTTATAAAATTTTAAATGTGACAACATCGCGCTCCATACCACATGCGGGGATAGCATTATTCATTCACCGCATAATACAATGGACTATATGCGAACGAAATTTTAGTCTTCTAATTTTAAAACTGAATTTCTCAATAAAATAATCATTTTGAACCCCTCCAAAAATTATAATGTGTACCCGCCACTGATGACAACATTTATTCAATTACGAAAGCAGTTTATATATCTCATACAACTCTGCATGTTTGAGCTATTGCGTATGTCTTACATGTATATAATATGATTGTTGAATGTCGGTTGCCATGGCGACAAGTTTTATGTTATTCAAGGTCAGATCTTTGAAATGCTAAGAGCTATACCCATCATATTTGGTATCATTGTAAAGGGAATCACAAGGGCTACCAAATTATAAGAAAATATATAGGGTGTTACTAAAAAGTTTGTGAAAAAAAAATTATTGCTCAAAATTGGTCAAGTATATTCGACATGCGATATTTTAAACTCGCTTAATCGCTTAAGTATTAAAGGAACTTTCGACAAGAAATTTAAACAACATTCTTCCGATACTTTCGAGAAAATGGACCCTAAAATTAGCAAAACAAAAAATACCCTGTATATATGTTAAATTGTGATTTTGGAAAAGAATGTTTCAAACAAAATTGAAGGGCTTTTATGTAGCCTATACAATAAAGTTAATTATAATGTCCTATTTTTATCGTTCCTGAGATATTTCAAAAAGTTTGTTAAACTTCAAACGTGGCAACTCCGCTTCCTATACAACATGGGATTTTTTTATTAGGCGCATGATACAAGGTACTAAATGTGTGTAAAATTTCAATCTCCTAGTTTGAATACGAAATTTCTGAACACAAAAAAATTGCTCCTGTGCGCCATATTAGATTTATAAAAAAAATGAAAGAAACTGTTCTGCGGGCTCATAGTATACACCTGTCTACCAAATTTCATCCAGATCGGTCCCATAGGGAAGGAGAAATTCTTGAACATACAGACGTACAAACATACATACAAACAGCACCGAAACATTGACATTTCTTTTATTTTTTTGATCAAGAAAAATTTTTTTTAGAAACAACATTTTATATGAAAAATTATTCCTTATAACCCACACTCCAGGCTCCAATGACTCTCGAGAAAAATTGTGGCCAATCTTTCTGTTTCCAATGATTTTCCCTGTCTCTGCAATCCCACTCACATAAAAAACAGGGAAACTTTGTATACCCAAGAATACAAAGTTTGCTTTGCTGTCCAAGAATAACCGATATTACTTTGAGATCACCACACATGATCCACTTATGATCGTTGTACTTTATTTTCTGGAGAACAAATTGTAAATTGTCATAACGTTCTTGTGTACAGAATGCCCTTTGTGGATTGACGCATACTTGTTTCCGTTGTGAAGTAGGACAACGTTAAGGCTTCGTTTCGACGAATCGATGAATAGTCTTCAATCAATGTTTTCGTATGGAATGTTGAATGTCTTAAACAGTCCACACACGTCATTGCAGAATATTAAGCCTCCTTCTTCCGAAAATTATGAAATAAAATCTTTTTCTCTGTACCTGAACCGGGAAAACGAAACGCCAACTGCGAGCATGGCTTAAAGCAAATTCTTATCTTTAAGCCATGACCCAAGCAATTCTGAAGCCTCTTACGTCAGATGTGAGTCACTAATCAAATCGTTCAGTTTAGTTTGTGTAAATTTTTGTGGAGCAGAATTGTCAAGTTCGTACTCCACTTCGTTATATTCGGTTTCTTCACTTGATTCAATTTCTGAACCATTTACTTCAGGTAAATCACTACTATATTGTTGTGGCTCTCGGCAGACCATCGGAACACCAAATCTGAAACAATGTTTTTCACCCTTTGACCTGCATCTCAGTCCTTCAACACACGTATAGCAGACAAAATGGGGTGCCCAAGTTTTTTCTTGATCTCCTACTTTTACACGGAAATAAGCGAGATACACTTGCCGCACGAACGATGTTATATGTGTTTTTTGTCCTGACACCATTAACTTACCATAAACGTAACAAACGGAATCTGCAGACTTTTTACAGCCCCTTGACTCCATTTCGAACACCGTATGTTTGCGTTTTAACGTATATCCACCGACACAAACACTTTCGATTGCGGAGGATACGTACAAACGGTTGGGTCAACCTTGATAGCCAGCTGAGTTGTACAACACGTTTAATGATGAAACAAGAAATTTCGTCATTAATGACGAAAGTGCTGCCATCTGCCGGTTTATGATGTCAACCGTCCGTTTCCATCATAAACCGACAGATGGCAGCATTTCATATGTATTTAAATCTGTCAGTACGTCTTATATTTATGATTTTTTTCGATATATATCACATTTTGACAAATTGCAATTTGCAAACAATTCTGACGTGATGGAAACAAACTAAGGTCATTTTTGGATTCAGCGCACAAACATACATAGAAATCCATCATCAAATCTTGAAAAATATGATACAACCAAAAAATGCAGGCATGTGTTATTTGTAAAGTAATTAATTGTAATAATACTTTTATTAATATTAACCAATAACCTAAAATAATCTAATAATATTTCTAGTAGTAATCTAATTGTAATTGTAATAGTAATTAAAATATTGAAATACAACTAATAGTAATATTAATTTGTGATATACAAGTAATTAAACAGAAATAAAATATAGTGTAGAATATTTTGAATATAATTATAATGCCGTGACCCAGTTTATCTAAAATTTTGTTCTCAAAATTATAATAAATTTAAACCATGTTATTCGTCTAAATTTAATTTATTAACTTCAATACACTTAAATACAGTATACTTTACAACGGAGATAACAACACAAGGTTCAGTTATTATTCCAAATTAATTTAATATATTAAATAATTATTTATAACAATCAAAATCCAAGCAAAGATTTAGAGTTATATAAAATAAATTAATAATTTGTGATAACTATACGTTGCTTCTTCAGTTTAGTTTCTAATTTATGCAAGACCATCCTTCTTTTTTGAACGCGCCTTTCGGAGCAAATTGTATTGGCTAAGTAATACAGAGGTTTATCGGTGACAGTAGTTTGTAGTGCAATAAAATTCATTGTACAGTCTATATTTTCCTTCGTTCTTTTACATACAGTGTTAAACAGATTGTAGATATACAGTTTCACTTCTATTTTGTTACCAAATTTAGACAAAAATTACACCAAAAAATTTCTTAATGGCAATAAGATAAAGGCATCTTCTCTAGTTAAAGTCTATAAGATAAAGTCCATTAATAAGCCATGGACTAAATTATTTTCCAAGTAACTCACTAAGCTCTAGACAAGAAGATTATCGTTTTACGTCACCTGCTACGAATAGCAAAGAATGAAGATAACGAGTAAACATTAATTCGGTGATAAATATGAAATTACATTTAGATATGCTAAATATAAATATTTTGATTTGTATTAAACTTTCTATCTCCTCTATTTATTAAATTTCGTGCGCTAAAACTGTCAAGATCCAAGAAAGTTTGAATGAAACAAAATATTATTTTCAAAAAAACAAAGAATGCTGGTTTTCTCCTTCTTTCGCTTAGTGCCTTTCAACAAAGGACTACGAATGTATTAAAAATCCTGGAAAGTTTTCTCACGAAAAGAATATTTTCCGTTTTCGGGCAAAGCAAATAGACCTAAGCCAAAAACAGATGAAAAGGAAAATTAAAATTTGATTTATAACATGCATCTTAATTCTGAAATTATAACACTAGATATTATAACACTTTATCACACTTTATTATAACACTTTTTATAACAAATTATAACACTTTATCCAATAAATGAAAAGCAGTTGTGTAAAATTTCTCGCGCTCTGTGAAATTTCTTCACTTTGGAGACTATTAGAATGTTTGGGATTCCGATATAAAAAAAAAATTGATGGAAAGAAATATTTATGCGAGCAAAGTTATGTAATTGCCGAAAAATGTGAATTTCTTCGAAAGTATGTGAAAAACCTGAAATATAAAAATTTTTGTATTGGACTAAAACTGGTCAAAAGAGATGCTTCAAAACTAAAAAGTTGTACAGAGGACTGCTGGAATTGTACAACACAAGTGTCTACAAATAACAAACGTTATATTATTTTAAGTGCAGATTGTGTAAGTGGCTTTATAGAGACTTGTAATCTGATATTTATGAGCACTTCAAAAATTTCAAATCATCATGATTCAACGAACTCGAAATTTTGGAAAAAGGATTTGAAAACAGTATGGTCCTAAATTTAACACGGCTGTCAATCAATGTTATGGATATCGTTTCTTATCACTCTGGACTTTCTGAAAAAGCCTACGTCTTCATGGAAAAAGGAGGAATTAAAAAACTGACTTGAACAAAAAAAACGATTTTGATGATAACTTAAAACCAATTTTACTCTATATTGCTTTTTAGTATAAAACAAAAAAAAATATCGCTTGGACGAAATAGAAATAGCCCACAGTTATGAAATAGCCCACAATATTTTAGTTCAGAGAGAATTTTACATTAAATAACTAGCGATATCTGTCAAAATTGCTTCGTGCGTATTGAGCAATTAATAACTGAAAATTTGAAATAGAACAGATAATTGTACAGGTGTACCATGTGGTTGTAACAAAGAGTAATGAAGATAAGCAATCTGGTTCTGGATTTCATTTTTGTCTTGAAAGGAGGAAGAAAATGTTACACTATGGTCAAAGCGAACATACTGAATTGGTTAAAAAATAAAGGCAGTAATGTATATAAAGGGGTACAAATGGGGTAGTGATGCGTAATACATGACGCTGCATCGTGTTAGCGTTGCTTAGCTTCACCTAATCAATTCCGACTCTCACGCCCACGTTGGTGTTCCCTAGTAACATAAGGAATCCGGTGGAAAATGGCGGTAACCAATCCCGGTGGGACGCAGGGTCAGGGCTAACGAAAGCGGGAGAAATAGTCCTCCGACGAGCAGGCTGTTGGGCCGGGAGTTAACAGCCCACTCGTAGGAAAAAGACACTGTTACGCAATCTCAACGTAGAAAAGCCGGACTCGAAACTCAATTACGACATAGGCACGAATAAAGGATAATGATTTAAAGCTTTGTACATGGAACGTAATCACCCTATGTAGAATCGTAGAATGAATTTGCTGCAGGAAATTCATAAAATCGATATTGCAGCAATAGAAGAAATCGCTGGAAGGGAAACAGTATCCTTCAAAAGAAGGAATACGAAATCTATTACAGTTGTAACCCACATTGCCATGAATTAGGTAATGCATTTATAGTATCACGGAGGGTAAAACATTGGGTTATCGACGTCAATCCAATAAATGATCGTCTACGAATCAAGGGCAAATTTTCCAATATGAGCATAATAAATGGACTGGGGAAAAAGAATAGGAAGAGAAAGACCAGGGTTACGAGGACCTCGAAAAAGCCTATACCAGATGTCCTGCAAATGATATCAAAGTGAACATAGGGGATATGAAAGCTAAAATCGGAAAAGAGATATGTTCCAGAAACACATTAGAAAATATAGTCTCCAACGATAACGGAGTCAGATGAATTAATATAACAGCATCCAAAAATATGGTAGTGGGAAGCATGCACTATCCACTTTTATAAAATCACTTGTAGCTGCACAGATGGGGTCACGAAGACCCAAATTTATCATATCTTAATAGACATAAGACATTTTACTGGCCTAATAGACGTTAGGAGCTACCGAGGCGCAAACATCGATTCTGACCATTATATCGCAGGAGTGAGAATGCGTTCCAGAATTTCGAATGTCAAAAAGGGGAAAAGTACTAGAGAAACGAAATAAAGGACGAGGAAATGGAAATCGTTTTCAATCACACTTGCGTGAGACACTACATCAAAAATGTGATAGGGATTAATCAATTCTAGGTACTGTTAAAAACCAGAAAAGAAATGATTGGTTCGATGAGGCATATAGGACCATACAACAGCGCGGAACAAGAGCAGCAATCGATAAATATAAGGATCTGAATCAATAAATATAAGGATCTGAAAAGGAAAGGAAAGCAACTACATAGAAAAAAGAAGTAGGAGAGCGAAAATAGACAATGAGAACAACTAGTTAAAAACTAAAAACTGAATGATACTAGGAAATTCTATCGAGAAGTTAGCAACATAAAGAAGGGATTCAAACCAAAGATATACATGTGTAAGGACAAGGATGGCACTATAATATCTAATAAGGGAGACATTTTGATTAGGTGGGTAGAGCATTTCCAGCAATTTTTGTAATCCATATGGCACAGAAAATACAAATCTAGCACCTATTAATACAGAACGTGTAGAACCCCCAGCAACTGAGGAAATAAGGGAAGCCATAAAAAGACTAAATAATGCAACTTTCCAGGCAGTGACAGTCTTCCGGCTGAATTGTTCGAACATGGTGGAGAGGTATTAATCCAAACAATCCATGAAATTTTTATCAAAGTATAGTCAGAAGAGAATACGCCGGACGAATGAAGTTTGGGATTGATATGCCTAATACACAAAAAAGGAAGCCAGTTGGAGTGCCAAAACTACAAAGGAATAACCCTACTTAATATTTGTTACAAATGTCCTGAATCAATGTCCTGAATCAGAGGTTGAAACGATACACAGAAAAATGCCTTGCGCTTTAGACCTAGATGATCAACCATACATCAAATCTTTGTTTTACGACAAATCCTTGAAAAAACTCAGCATCGATATATATCCAACCTTTCGCTACATATAGAGGAGTAAGACAAGCAGACGCGCTGGCGTGTCAGCTTTTTAATATCGCCTAGGAAAAAGCTGTTGATATATTAACAAGAAGTATCAGAAAATCTATGGAAGCCTTCTCAGGTTTCATAGCTGCTGCGGGAATGATGGGGAAGTCAACGAAATTAAAACAAACTTTTTATCTCAGTAACAGGTAAAACTAGAGCCAGAAATGTAGCACAAAAACATGACAGTTGACAACTACGGAGATATAACTTCGAACTGCGAATCCTATATAGAGAGAAGGCAAATGGTAAAAACATGATAATCGTTATAATACTAAAGCAATTACATGTACATGTACTTGCAGGACATGTACCCCGTATACGTGAAAATAGCCCTATAAAGAAAGTTCTAGAGGTCTAACACATCCGCAGCAGAAGTAGAGGCAGGCCCGGGCTTAGATCGGTGGATGGTCTAGGCCCTTGTAGGACCCAATTACAATTGAACGTACTTACAGGGTGTGATTTGTTTTGCAAAATTTGCGATCCACTTTCTCGAATGGCTATTGTGCTACATTAAGTATCTCAGTTCCTATGAAAGTTAAAAAATAAACTTGGGGAACATACGTAAGACCAGGGATTTCAATTTTGTGCAAAGCGGACGCGAGAAAAAGTGCCTTAAAAACGGCAGTGGGGAAAATGTACGTTCAAAACGGCAGCAGGCCGCGCCAAAGCAGGACAGCTTAGCGCCGTAGGCAAATATGGTGCCAGGGAATTAATGGGTAAGCGAATTAATGCGTAGACGAATTCAGAAGGCTAAGGAATTAGAAATTAGTCGAAAAAAAGTCAATAGCGATTGTAGGCCATGGCAAATCGGACAGCTAAGCTGTTTACGCCGTAGGCAAATACTGAGAAAAAGTGAGTCAAGAAGGCCGAAGACCGCGGCAACGCGTAAAGCCAAGCTGTCCGCGCCGTAGGCAAATATAGGGACCAGGGGATTTATAAAGAGGCGATTTATAGGGTAGGAGATTTATGGGTTAGACTAATTTTGATTAGTTTATCCTAAACAATTATTGTGCTAATTCAATATAATAGACGACTTAAAAGGTGACAGTCAAAATTAAAAGATTCAACTTTTGTGTTATGCAAGATAAAACAAAATGTAGGATTTCCAGTTTATGAAAGATGTGGTGATCACGTCCACGAATTTTTTAAACATTTTATGAGAAAACTATTAGATAAGCGCAAGAGATTTCTATTTATTTAGAGATTGCCAATGTGCGATATATCATATGTCTCATTAAGGCACATACACAATACTTTATATGGTCCTAAAAATATACAAAGAAATGTATCTTTGCGCGCAAATAAATCAGTAGTGTTTCTATAGCACACGTCTATTGTTCACTACTTTGCAGCAAAGCGATGATAATTTTATATACAGGCCCTGGCCATATTATCAAAACTATATATAAAGGAATCCAACTAATTTTTAATGTACTGTTTAATTGCCATTCTAAATTGTTCTGCTGATAATACTCTAATTGCTATAGGTAACTTATTAAAGCATTTGAAACACATTGAAAGTGATGGCTACGTGACAGTTTGAACGATATCTTGTGTATAACTATAGATATCCTAATTTAGATGTACTAGATCACTTAAGTGGTTTACTGTGTATGAAGGCTTTTGCTTTATACAATCTATTGCAACAATTTCAATATGTATAAAGAGTTTAAAGGTCTAAGTAAGACGCATTAGAAGAAAAAATCAGAATCCTGTACAAATGATGTTTACTACTATACTTTGTGTGTTCGTTTCTTTAGTCTCTTTGTGTATCTGCAAATATAGTTAAATGTATCATTGCCCTGGACTTGAGTTGAAGGTTTAGTTAAGGAAAGTTCTAATTGCAAATCTATTCTTTCAGATATGGAATCACTTTGGGCGAAAAATGTACTTTGGAAAAATCACAAGCGATAAAGTCCTGAAGTCCTTATAGGAAATAAAAAATTACGTGTAGGCGGTTCAGGCACTAAACTGTGACGCGTAGATATTTATGAGACGTTATTTTCCCTTGCTTTTGAGTCTAATGTGGGAGTATTTGTGGTTTTTTTGGATAAGTGGGATAGAATTTACGCTTGGAGAATTACTGGTAGATGCTGCAGTGCTAAGGTAAGTCTTTATATTTTTCATCTTTCAAATTGGATTTAATATGGATTTTAAGCAAGGAAATATGTATTTTATTTATAAAAGAATATATTAAAAATTACAATAATATTATTTATTAACTTAGAATGCTAAGATCAAGAATGTAATGTGCATTTTGAACTGTTTTGTAGACTTTGATGATTTAAAAATTATTTAGTCTACACGTAACAATATTGTTTCGTTTTTATAGATTTTATTTTATAAGTGGTAAGTAAACGTCAAATGTATTTAAAAATAGGAGAAATATTTGCAAACAAAATAAAAAGTAATGTAGGATTGTTTGTAGAAGAATTAATGTAAGTAAATTAATTTAACCCAAAATATTAAATATATAAAATTATGTACAATCTTACAAAAAGAAACCTTGCATTGACATGTGGGAACATACAGAAAACATATAAGAAAGAACAGCTTTTCTATTTTACTTATTAATTATTTTTATTGTGTGAAGTTAAATATAAGCCGTCTATATAGTTTTTTTAGAAAACGAGTGTATATAAAACGAGCCATTTAAACTCGTTCTGAAAAGAAACATAATAGCAATTGGCAGATCATTTTCAGCCCGAATTTGACAGATTATTTCCTCACCGAATTTGACATTTCATTTGCGGTAAAAAATGGTGATGGATGGAAGATTATATTTGGTTTGCAAAATATAAAGTGGCGCTTTGATTAATTATGTTTTTAACAACCCGATGGTGCTTCTAAATCTCCAGACCAGGGTTATTGCTCTCACCGATACCGCACTGACACCAGTGAGTGGCCCTCAACACACCGATATCGACCCGAATTGAATTAGAAATTCCTTCTGGTTTTTTGCGAACTACTAAGAACTGTTCCGGTATTTCTCGTTTGTTTCTTTCTCATTGTCCCTATGTAGGTGAGCCCTCTCTTACGTAACTCATCGACAACATCTAGAGAGCTGAATCAGTTGTCAGCCGTCACGTTCCTGTGTGTATTTTTAATAGGTACTATTAAAAGCAACAAGGATTGGGTAGGTTTTGAGAATTTTTATTCTTCACTAGACAACATCTTCCCATCACTGTCTTTTTCAGTATATATATATATATATATATATATATATATATATATATATATAATCATTATAAAAATAATTTGTTCGGGCATCGCTTAGAATTGGACCCTTGATGCCATATTTGTTAGGCTTATAAGGCATCAATTCATGTTACTTCTCCAAGAGAATATTGCTTTTCAATATTTTTTTACAAATCTGTTAGAAACTCAAGATATCGCTGCCGCAGTATCTTCTTGTTTTCTTTGCTGACGATCTTCTAGATTATCAAAACGTAAACAAGCCAAAATAACTAGTACCCTTTTTAAAGACATTATACAACGGAATATGTTCCGTCCTGTACCATCTGTTGCAAAGAGGGACTGCATATCTTCATTGTTGGATTTGAAAATGGAACTGTAGTACAAGAATCCCAAGAAAGCTCGAAGTTCTACCATATCCAAATCTTCTAGTTCAGGCTTATTGATTCTTCGATATCTTTCTGTCATTTCCAAAAGTTTTTTATTTGTGTACTTCAGAATTTCCGATAATACATCGTTTGTCAGTAGGCATGTCCATATTTGTAAAGGCATTGCTGATTTTCCAATATCTTTTGCTTCGCCTCGGAGACCGGGCAAATGCGATACTACATTATGTTTTTGCGTTGGAGATCTGTGTATGAGAGGTTGTGATGACCACTTAAAACGATTTTTACCATAAGAACATTTTTCATCAACTGCTACTTTCTTGGCTCTACGTACCACTTCAGAAATTTCAAATTCTGAAACCGAATCATGTTCGCGTTCTATATCATGTTGATTATAACCGTCCACATCACTAACATCACTCTCCGCTTCGGTAAACCATTTATCTAATGTCTCTTCATAGTTAGGATCACCAAAACGCACGCTTTTAAAGTACTAGCCATGTGCTATGTAGAAACACAACTATTGACGTGGTGCCAATACGACCCCAAGTAAAATTTAATTTGCAACAGCACAAAAACAAGATGACATATTTCGGTAAAAACACACGGAACGACGCAAGCGCATCTAACTTCAAGATAGATGGACCTACAGTAGCGTAACTATAAAATTATGCAATTAGCGCTAAATTTAAAATTCCCTAGTCACAGAGGCACCACGTTACCAGTAGATGGTTAAATAAAATTTTATTAACGCTGTTTTGTCTTTTCTTATTTAGAATATTGTTATTACGGAATGGTACACGTATTTGCTTTGTTTCGCAAATTTTTAATATGGCTTGAGGATGTGTACCTGAGAGATGGTTGGTTAGGTTAGGTTAGATGTATTTAGCTCGCAGGCACCCATGGAGATTTTAAAAACTCGACGAGTATGTCTGCCTTTAAAGGTTCCACGTCTTTCGCCATTAACCTATTCGCGAAGATAGGACAAGTTTCGACCAAAAGGGCACTGTCACGAAGAGTAAAAAAAATGGATTGATTAAACATGCGGCTGATGAAACATTCAGCATTTATATCTACAATTTATATGTTAAAAAATATGTACCTAAAACATGTGCTGGAATTAAATCATCAGGATCATCACCCATAGCAGTATTGTAGAAATGCCGTAATTTACTTAATACATATTTATGTAATTCTTCATATAATGGAGCTATTTTCTTCCATAAATCGATTACGTAATTATCAAAATCTGGAGTTTCATACTCATTTCTCCACATTTCTCCTGTATCAGTAAAATCTAGAATAGTATTTCTTAATGGATTAAAATATTTATTTAAATATTTCACATACATACTATTAGCTCTTGCAGCTTCATTTGATAATTTAACGTAAGTCTGATAATGTTTCCCAATTTTCGGTCCAGTAGCATCATGCCATCCTAGCCATGTGTACAACAGTTCGTCGTAATCGCGCGATGTTTTCATCGTTTCATCTATGCCTATTATTAAATTATTATTTATTAGCATTTTTTTTTCTAAATACATAAATCTGTAAAATAATGACTGTATATTGCTTTCAAATATTTTGTTTAACCTTCAAGATGTCACACGAATGTTCTTTAATTAACTAGCCGCGCGGTGTATGTTATACGCCTCTCATAATATGAAGCGTGAGAGAGTCAAACCTTAAGAAAACTAGTAAAATAGAACATGTATTAATAAGTTTATTAGGAATAAAATTAAACAAAACATACATACATGGATATATAATATATAATTGTATAACACATAAAACATAAAGTTTATAAAACATAGATAAACGAAAAAGACCAAAAAATATCCTAAACATAACAATTTGATAAAAACTCAAAAATAACTAAAATAAACACAAAACGAATGAATAATAAGTATAAGAATATATTTATAAGTATAGAAATTAAGTATCATCATCATCATCAAACAGTCTGTCTCGTCCACTGCTGAACATAGGCCTCTCTCAATAATCCCCAATTTTTCCGGTCCTGAGCAGCATGAATCCAGT